>JYFJ02003472.1:0-41064 GCA_000934665.2 Catajapyx aquilonaris | reverse complement strand
CGTTTCCGGACACGGGTTCCTATGTCAAAAATACTTGTCTTGGTCCCCTCTATTACCCCTGAAAGTCTTTGCAGAGTTACAATAAACACCCTGTATAAAGCTCAACATTTGTACGTATATTTATTTATCACGCCTAATTAAGCCACTTCCCGGGCACGGAGAGCGCTCAAATTTCTCAGAGCCATGTCTTACATATCACTGACCCCGAGAAAAGTCTTAAACCCGAACTTTTTTGAGTCTAAGGGGGGTTTTCAGCAGATTAAGCAATTGCCTAGCAACCCTGGCTGTCAACAAGCCCAAAAGAAGGATCTGCCTCTCTCTCACTCGCGTTCTAAAATGAAATCAACATTGCATCTTGAACAATGAAAACAATAGAACAACGGGCAGGTTGGCAAGAATAATATAATTGCAGCAAGAATTGCAGTATACGAGTAGGGTATTGTAACAATGAACGGTTGGAGTACTTAGGGGAGTTCCGAGATCAACAATACCGAACAATACGGTACTGTACAGTTCATATATCGATAGAACCTGCCACAAGGCACCAGGAAACACAGAGGAAAGAAGAGCAGGTATACGTTCGTGGGTTTGGTCTCATCAGAAGTGTTGAAGTGATGCCTTCATGTTCAGATTGTGTAATCAAATATTATTTTAAAATTATGATACAAAATTTTCAAATGTAATATTTAAACCGGGGTTAATGCGAAACGGCGTAAAATGTAGCGGCGTAAAACGGGTACTTCCCGCATGGGAAATCTTTCATGGCCACTTCACAACCAGCATAATTTCCACGTTATAACAATTTTTCAATTTAAAAATTTTATGATGTCATATTCAAACCTGCGTTAATGTAGAACGGCGTAAAATGGAGGGGTGTAAAACGGGTACCTACTGGATTATTTTGATAATTGGACGGTGTTATGCAATAATGCATCAACCCACATGAGAACAGTTTTGAGAAAAGGTGCTTTAAAGGTCATACCTGTGAAATTAATTCAGTGTTCTTTCCGGTCATTTGTGGCAGAAGTATGCAGATTTCACGTGCATGATTTTAACTGAATTAAGTAGGATCCTTATTTAGGTCAGCGGTTCTTAGCCTGGGGTGCCCGCACCTCCAGGGGGTGCGAGGTGTACCTCTAAACAAGAGTTAATATAAACTGGTCTAACTATATGAACGTAATCAATCACCCCTGGTAAAGGGGGTGCGACAAGGACCAATATACAGGGTGTTTACGACCTAACTTTACAAACTTCCAGGGGTAATAGAGGGGACCAAGACAAACATTTTTGACATAGGAAACCGTGTCCGGAAACGCCATCTAGAGGGGGTTCATAGACAAGGAACGGGTGCGCTCAGACGCGTCACACGAGAGACGCTAGGCGAGCGGACTGTTTTGTTGATAGATGGCGCACAGTTGTTGCCAGGTTATGGCGTATGTAAGTAAACAACAACGCGATACGCCATAACCTGGCAACAACAGAACCACTGTTGACTATCCGTGCGTCTCCTAGGAGGCGGACTTTAGTTGCTAGATGGCTCTGCTGTTGCCACATTATGGCGCATCGCATAGTTGGTTACTATCCGAGCGCCATCTATCAACAAAACAGTCCGCTCGACTAGCGCCTCTCGCGTGACGCGTCTGAGCGCACCCGTTCCTTGTCTATGAACCCCCTCTAGATGGCGTTTCCGGACACGGGTTCCTATGTCAAAAATGTTTGTCTTGGTCCCCTCTATCACCCCTGGAAGTTTGTAAAGTTAGGTCGTAAACACCCTGTATATTGTCTACAAAGGGGTGCAGAGGCCCGAAAAGGCTAAGACACTCTGCTTTAGGTGTATGTTCCTGGGCTTGGCTCAATTTTGACATTTTTGTGGGTTGACCCATTATTGCATAACACTGTCCAATTATCCCTCCGGTTTCGATCACTTCTGTGTGTACGTTGACTGACACCAGGTTCAACATATGTACCAGACACTACACACGGGTTTGCTGCTATAAATTAATTCATTAATAACATATTTTGATAATCTACGTATGCCTTACCATTTTGTAATGTAAGGCACCAGAATTTTGTTGGTGATCACCATATAGAAACAGGCCTATAAATGGCTTCAAATTTTGCACTTGCCCCAATTTTTTATCAAAATTTTTTATGTCCCCTCCCCCCAATGTATCTCCACCTTGCCGTGGTGGTGGGCTTTCGTTTTCCCATGATCCTGAAGAGCTATGCCGGCGGTAGTTTCGTCTAGGTGTCGTGGTAGGGCCGCCGAAGTCGGACAGGTCTTTGGGATAGGAGACAGACTAAGAGAGATGCCAGTCTTTCCTTTCTTCTTTTTCCTATTTGTTTCTCTCTCCATCTGTCCCACCTTTTTGTATTCTGATAACCACATGGCCATAGTTGCGTGGCTCTTTATTACGCAAACAAACCAGAATTTTTACACCCTTCCAGTGCCTACATAGGCAAGGGAATGAGCAGTTTTGCATTTAATATTGCTTGAGATCTAAGAAGATTTCGGTGTAATTATCCACGCTCTTTTTTTCCCCGTGCGAAGAACGGGTACCGCTGCTAGTTTGTAAATAAATTGTTGCTGCATGAACATCATATAATTGAATAAGTTGTTTCGAAAAGGCACAGATTATCGCCAGAATCCTCCTGGAGACGAATGCATGGAAAAAGAATGGATGAAGAAGGGTTGAAGGGAAGGTAGGCATGAACCATGAACAAGGACGTGTGCATTGGAAATTAATGCGTCTTTGCATTTCAGAAGTTGCTTCGAGCCAGTTGCTTCCCACCGAGTTTGTTTCCATGGACACTGGAGATGCAAGCAGCCAGTCGATGCCTGCATGTGACTTTTGAAGAGGAAATCTAAATGGATGGAAGAAGACTGGGGAGCGGAGCAGATGAGGACACTGGGATAAGATCGCATGTTCACACGGGTATTGTGTCTTGGGCAAAACCACGCCATTTTAGTCAGCAATATATTTCCGTCACTTATTTAGACCTCCCATGTTCACATCACAATCATTTGGTTAAAAATATTGATATAAGCCCACGGACACAGGAAATATACGACCATCGATTTACGCTGATGACGTGTTGCAGCCGGATAATCTGATCCATTTACAACATTTTTGTTGACAAGCCTCGATGAGTATTTCATTAGTAAGGGGCTACAGATAAATCATAAAAAAGTCATTGTATTCTTACGTAAAGATAAAAGTTCATGTTGGGTGGCCTACCCCTTGGAAATAAGTCAACCATTTCCAACATTTGGGTGTTCCATTTGCTATGTCGATTACATTTTAATTACAAAGTCACATCATTTAACATCTGATGCTGCATATCCAGTGGTCATTCCAACACTGCCTTTCCATGCGAAACATCGGTCCGAATGCACCCCTACACACTGTTTCTCGAACAGCGATTGGAACACGCCCTCTGAAATCCAATCCAAGATGGCGACCGTCTCTTTCCTTTAAGAAGACTGTTCCTCTGAAGCATTTCCTTCCATTTCCACCTCCTTTTGGACCCCCTTTCTTCAATTCCAATTCCAGGATTTGACTGGCATCTTCTGGTCTTCCCTTGCCGACATCAGAATCAGGACTGAAGGCTCTAGGGTTGAAGCAATGGCTGCTCCAGTCACCCTGGAGTCTCTGATGGAAGTGTCTCTAGGGAACAGGAGGCTTCTGGAAGGGTTGATGTCACGAATGGACTGGTGCCAGGAGGCCATCGGGAGGGTGGAGGGGTGGATGAAGAAGGAGAAGCGTGGAAGGGAAGGTACGCAGGAAGGAGGAACAAGGGCGTGTGCATCGGATAACAATGCGTCTTGCATTCCAGAAGATGCTTCAGGCCAGTCCCTTCCCACCGAGTTTGTTTCTGTCAACACTGGAGATGCAGGCAGCCAGGGGATGCCTGCGTGTGACATTGATACAGAAATAAAAGTGGAGGAAGAGGATTGGGAGTCGGAGCAGACTGTGAGGACAGGGCACATGAAGGATCAAGTGCTGCTTGACTTTTAAAAATCAAAAAGTGCCAGTAACCTTGATAGTCAATTCAATTAAACATGGCCGTATTTTTTAGGGGAGCTGTAATAGAGACTTGGAAGCAGAGGCAGCCAAAAACATCACTGAAATTGCTGCACTTGTCGGCAATGTTGATTCAGAAGCAACTTCAACGGATCTTCCAGTCATTCCAGATGTCCATTCCTGTGGGATTCAAGGACAGCAATTGCTTCAGGAGGGAACACTGAAGCAAGAGATGGACATGGAGAGTGAGGCATGGAGCCAGGTATGGGACACTACTTGATTACTTCAGGAGGTGGAAGCCAAATGCAGACTCTTCGCCGAACCTCATCTTGAGAAAATTCCACTTTTCAGTTTCGATTTGTACAGCTGCAAATGCGATTCTCAGATTTGCATGTACACCTGCAAGCATAAAGTTGGAGACGGCCGGGTGCTCTTCCAATCTCGGCTATTACGGTATCATATATACTGTTATAAAGACATGAACACAGGCCTGAAACAGCTAACTCAGTCCAAAAATAATCCATTAATTCGAGTTGGATAAAGAAAGGTCAGAGGAGGCCCGCAGCATCTCCAACTTCATGCTTGCGGGTATACCAAGATGACTAATTTTTACCCAGGTCTTTGGCTCATTAGGCATACCTTTACTTGAAGATTTTCATGGCAGTCTCAACTCAAAAGCAAGAAAAAAATAAGATAGCCACTTTTGACTTCAATCGCCAATCGGTTCAATCTTCCTCTGAGCGCCTCAATTGTAATTGCAAAACGAAAGAGATAATCGTAACAGTGCATCGCATGTGGCTACCACCCACACATTTGTTTGGGAGAAGTGCCTGATTTTATGGGAAGCTAAATGTGGCGAAACAGTCAGCCTGCAAACATGATGATTATAATTATTTTGGCATTTCATGCCAAAATCTCTACTTTTGTCCGGTACCTGCCAGTTTATGACATGTAAAATAGGGGTACTGCAACTCTGGTTTTACGTATTACTACCAATTGCAACTGCTGTGTTATTTTTCCACAGGCCTCCACTTCTGCAACCTGGGAAAACACTGAGTTCATCAATGTTGAGGAACTTCCATTAGAGACAAGTGTTTTACATGGCACTCGTAAGAGAATGAAGCCCACGAAGCAATTTGCTGTAAGTGATATGAATAGCAGTAATGAGAACAAGAGCAGATTCACTAGAAGTCATATTGAATATTGCAGTTTGGTGAAACAGAAAAGGTGGAAATCGGTGACCTGACCTTGCGTGTGGATGACTCCATCCATGAACATGCTCCATCTGCTCACTCAGATGATGATCCTCTTTGTTACGCAAGTCACAAAACAAACCAAAGGCGACAGAGGAAGGTATGTTTGACGTAATGTTAAGCGAATCATGGGCAATACCTAATTGCTGGAAAAATCAGTTTTTATGCCAGTTACCTTTAGCATGAACTCACTTGCCCTTTCATACGTGAATGTCAGGATCGGTTTCTGTGATAACTCTTCTGAATTTACATTAAGAGTTGATATGTCAATGTTTTAAAACTTTTGTAGAATTGGTTTCCATCATGGTTATATTGCTCATGCTATTGTCCTTAATCATTACAACTTTTGATCAACTTAAAACTTGCCATGCTGATTCCCACCTGCTTTACGTTTGAATTATTTTCAGCACGAGCGACAAATACAGCCAACTGAAACAGAGAGTCAGAGCACCACAGATGGCTTCGTCTCTGCTGAGCACCAGGGGACGTCTGGTGCTTCGGAAATGGTGAAAAGAAAGGCTCTGCCAGCTCAGAAATGGCTTCAGTGTGATCTGTGCTCATATAAGACTCAACACAGCGGACACTTCAAGAGGCATCAAATAGTTCACAGAAGTGACGAAAAGCCCTTTGGTTGCACTGCCTGTGAAAAGAGATTTACATCGAACCGCTACTTGCAGATGCATTATCAGGCTGTCCATCTTGGTGTTGCACCTTTCTCTTGTGAAGTTTGTGGTAGGAAGTTTTGCGAGAGGAGCAAATTGGAGGAGCACAAGGTGACCCACACTGGCAGGAAGCATCACTGTGGACTGTGTGAAAAATCTTTTACTCAAGCTAGACATTTGAAGTATCACATGCAACTTCACACTGGGGAAAGAGAGTTACACTCTTGTTCCACTTGTGGCAAAGGGTTCGCATGCAAATCTCTATTGGTGGCACATATTAGGGTCCACACTGGTGAGAAGCCTTATTGTTGCGACATATGCCAGAAGCAGTTTGCTGGTCGTGGTGACTTAATTCGTCACAAGAAAAGAGCCCACTGAGGAGCAAAGTCCTAGGATTTCAAAAAATGTTACAACACATTTGTTGCATTACCTGTCATGAAACACCATTAGTGTTAAGCCATTTCAGTGCAACTTGCATCATATGGATAATAGCTGTCCACTTTTCATACTACAACTGTGGATTTCAAGTGTTAAATCATTAAAATTCAGTTCAGCGATTCAGTGGATTGACCATTTGTTTCCTACACTTTCGAGTATACTGAGTGTATATTTGTAAATAAATTGTTGCTGCATGAACATCATAATTGAATAAGTTGTTTCGAAAAGGCACACATTATCGCCAGAATCCTCCCGGAGACGAATGCACAGGATGGCGGGTTGGATGAAGAAGGGTTGAAGGGAAGGTAGGCTGGTTTAAATCAGAATTAAGTCACATAATTTAATATCTGATGCTGCGTATCCAGTCGTCATTCCAACACTGTCACGAAAGCACCGGTCAGAACGCACCCTCAGGTTTGTTTCTCAGACGGCGGTGAGAACAGGCCCTTTGGAATCCAATCCAAGATGGCGACCATCCATTTCCTTTAAGAAGGCTGCTCCTCTGAAGCATTTCCGTCCATTTCCACCTCCTCTGGACCCCCTTTTCGACTCGCTTCTGGTTCAGCGTCGTCTGGACCATCATCCGAACATCTGAGGACTCTTAGAGGAGCACAAGCCATGTCTCCAGTCACCCTGGAGTCTCTGATGGAAGTGTCTCTAGGCAACAGGAGGCTTCTGGAAGGATTGATGTCACGAATGGACTGGTGTCAGGAGGCCATCGGGAGGGTGGAGGGGTGGATGAAGAAGGAGAAGCGTGGAAGGGAAGGTACGCATGAAGGAGGAACAAGGGTGCGCATCGGATAACAATGCGGTTGCATTCCAGAAGATGCTTCAGGCCAGTCCCTTCCCACCGACTCTGTTTCTATGGACACTGGAGATGCAGTCAGCGAGTCAATGCCTGCGTGTGACATTGAAACAGAAATAAAAGTGGAGGAAGAGGACTGGGAGTCGCAGCATGTGAGGACAGGGCACACGAAGGATCAAGTGCTGCTAGACTTCTAAAAATCAAAAAGTGCCAGTAACCTTATTAGTCAATGTAGTTAAATGTGTTGTTATTTTTTTAGGGGAGCTGTAAAAGAGACTTGGAAGCCGAGACAGCCCAAAACACCGGTGAAATTGAAGCGCTTATTGGCAATGTTGATTCAGAAGCTACCTCGTCTGATCTTCCAGTCATTGGAGAAGTTCATTCCCATGGGATTCAAGGACCGCAATTGCTTCAGGAGGGAACATTGAAGCAAGAGATGGACATGGAGAGTGAGTCATGGAGCCAGGTATGGTCATTACGTGATTAGTTCAGGATGTGGAAGCCAAAATCTCTTCACCGAACCTCATCTTGAGAAAATACAACTTTTCAGTTTCAATTTCTACAGCTGCAAATGTGTTTCCCTGATTTGCATGTACCAAGATGACTCATTTGCACGCAGGTCTTCGGCTCATTATTTCTGTGTACCTTCACTTGAATATTTTAACGGCAGTGCCAGCTCAAAGGCGAAATAAAAACAATTGCCCCTTTTGACTTCAATCTCCTCACTAGATAGTACAGTGTTTGTACACCATATATTCTACAAACTGGAGGAATTTTTAAGGGGCAACATATTTAAATTACGGAAAATCAGTGGTGTAATTGAAGGATTGAAGTAATGATTTTTGATATGTGTTTCCCAGTGAATTTTTTTGTCTAATGTTACATGCATATTTAGAGATATTTTCTTGACAGTATTACCTAAATGCCCCCAAACTTGCTGACATTATTCTTTAATGACATCTTGATGTCATTTAGGACATGGGTTGGAAATAAATAATGCATATTGTTTCCCTGAAAAAACCACAGTCAAGCATAATTTATTGTTGTAATTGCAAGATGAACGAGATAATCGTAACAGTGCATCACATTGTGGTTAGCACCCACACATTTGCTTGGGAGAAGTGCCTGATTTTATGGGAAGCTAATTGTGGCGACACAGTCAGCCTGCAAGCATGATGATTATAATTATTTTCGCTTTTGATGTCAAAATTTTAATTTTGTCTGGTACCTGCCAGTTTATGACAGGTAAAATTGGGGTACTACAAGTTTGATTATATTACTACCAATTGCAACTGGTCTGTTATGTTCCCACAGGCCTCCACTTCTGCGACCTGCGAGAACACTGAATTCATCAATTTTGAGGAACTTCCATTAGAGGCAAGTGTTTTACATGGCACTCGTAAGAGAATAAAGATGAGGAAGCAGTCTGTAAGTGATTTGAATAGCAGTAATGAGAATGGGAGCAGATTCACTAAAAGTCTTTTTGAATATTGCAGGTTGGTGAAACGGAAAAGGCAGGAACCACTGGCCTGACCTTGCGTGTAAATGACTCCACCGATGACCATGCCCCATCTGCCCACTCAGATGATGATCCTCTTTGTGACGCAAGTCACAAAACAAACCAAAGGCGACAAAGGAAGGTATGTTTGATCAACTTAAAACTTGCATTCTGATCCCCACCTGCTTTACTTTTGAATTCTTTGCAGCGCAAGCGACAAATACAGCCAACTGAAACAGAGAGTCAGAGCACCACTGATGGCTTCATCTCTGCTGAGCACCAGGGGACGTCTGGTGTTTCGGAAATGGTGAAAAGAAAGGTGATGACAGGACAGAAATGGCATCAGTGTGATCTGTGCTCATATAAGTCACAACACAGCGGACACTTCAAAAGGCATAAAATTGTTCACAGAAGTGACGAAAAGAAGTTTTGCGAGAGGAGCAAATTGGAGGAGCACAAGATGACCCACGCTGGTAAGAAGCCGCATTCGTGTCCAGTGTGTGAAAAATCATATTCTCTAGCTCAACATTTGAAATATCACATGAAACTTCACACCGGGGAAAGAGAGTTGCACTCTTGTACCGTCTGTGGCAAAGGATTTGTGTACAAATCCCACTTGGTTGAACATGTTAGGGTCCACTCTGGCGAGAAGCCTTATTGTTGCAACATTTGCCGGAAGAAGTATGCTAATCGCAGTAACTTTCTTCGTCACAAGAAAACCCACACAGGAGCACAACCGTCGTAGAGTTGCTTCATGCGTGATGAAACATTTTCTTCCATACTTCACATAATATAATGCACATTGGTGTTAAGCCTTCTCAATGCCACAACTTGTGTATCAGAAAATGTCATAGCTTGCTGTTCATTGAAAAAAGCATGTACTCGTAAGTACAACCAAAGACAATCAGTTGCACCATTTTTAAAGAGTGAGGCGAATTTAAAGCATTAACTCATTCGTGTTAATTACATTCATTCAATGTTATTTTGATATGTACTTTACTTACACCCATCCCTAACATTGTTGCTGTCTCAACCAGGAAGCCCAAAGTTACAATAAAAAGCACGGTCAGGGAATGTACGAGTACGTAAATGTACTGTACCTGAAGGGCAGTTTCAGTCACCTTACGTAAATTGTCTATTATGCAATCATGGCTCAGTGAGTGTGTGGCAAACATTTGAATAAAAAATTGCAACCACAACTGTCTGCAAGTAGCGCATTTATTACCCGTATGAAAATGTCAATTATCAATAAATTATGTCTGGAGAAAAAAAATGTCAAATGTTCCTAAGTCATACACTTGTCTATTGTTGAACATTAGCATAATTCTCCAGAATATTCATATCTGATCATCTGGTGTACTACATAATTAAATATATCCAATCGGCATTGTTTCCAACCCCTGATATTCCATTGAAAGCATCGGTCGGAACGCACCCTATCGTCTGTTTCTCAAACAGCGATAGCAACGCGCCCTCTAAAATCCAATCCAAGATGGCGACTGTCTTTTGCAGTTAAGAGCACGTTGTTTTGAGGATTTCCTTCCATTTCCCCCTCCTTTGGACCCCCTTCCTTCCCTAGTCCATCTCCTTCTGATCCAGCATCATCTGGACCATCAGTCGAACATCTGAGGACTCCAGAGGTGCACAAGCCATGTCTCCAGTCACCCTGGAGTCTCTGATGGAAGTCTGTCTAGGCAACAGGAGGCTTCTGGAATTGTTGGTCTCCAGGGTGGACTGGTGCCAGGAGGCCATCGGGAGGGTGGAGGGGTGGATGAAGAAGAAGAAGCGTGGAAGGGAAGGTACGCATGAAGGAGGAACAAGGATGGGCATCAGGAATTAATGCGTCTTGCATTCCAGAAGATGCTTCAGGCCAGTTGCTTCCCACTGAGTTAGTTTCTGTCAACACTGGAGATGCAAGGAGCAAGTCAATCCCTGAGTATGACATTGAAGACGACATAAAAGTGGAGGAAGACGACTGGGAGTCGCAGCAGGTGAGCACAGAGCACGCGAAGGTTCAGGTGCTGATAGACTTTAAAAATTATAAGCACGAGTAACCTTGTTAATGAATTCAATTAAATGTGTTCTTACTTTTTAGGGCAGATGTTATAGAGACTTGGAGGCAGAGACAGCCAAAAACATCAATGAAATTGCTGCCCTTGTTGGCAATGCTGATTCAGAAGCTACATCACCTGATCTTCCAGTCATTCCAGAATTTCATTCCTGTGGGATTCAAGGATCACAATTGCTTCAAGAAGGAACACTGGAGCAGGAGACGGGGACGGAGAATGAGTCATGGAGCCAGGTATGGACATTACTTGATTACTTGTGGATGTGGAATGAAAAAGCGGCTCATTCCACCAAACCTGATTTGGAGAAACGCTCGACTTTTCAGTTTCTATTTGGATTGCTGGAAATGTGATTCCCACCATTTCCTCTCCTTGTTATTGTACTGTACCAAGATAACTAATGTCTGCCAAGGTCCTTGGCTCATGAGGTGCACCTTTGCCTGAATATTTTCATCCTGCCAGTTTACTGCTGTTGAATTATGGGTACTCCATGTCTGATTGGATTACAGTAGTCTTCATTTATGTCTTATTTTACTGCAGGTCCCTACTTCGGCAACGTGGGAGAACACCGAGTCAGTCAAAGTTGAGGAGATTCCTTTAGAGGTAAGTGTTTCACCATATAATTTAGCACATGGCCATCATAAAAGACGAGAAATCAGTTTTCTGCAAATGATGTGAATATAACTGATGACAACAAGAGTAGATTTACTAATAGTACAATTTGATACTGCAGGTTGATGATTCAACGGAAATCGCAGAGATTGGTGACCCGACCATGAAAATGAATGAATCCAGCAATGAACGTGCCCCATCTGCTCACTCAGATGATCCTGGTTGTGGCTCAAGTTGCAGGAAAAACCAAAGGCGACGAAGGAAGGTATGTTTGTGTTAGTTTTAAGCGGAATGGACTTGATCCGCTTAAAACTAACACAAACGTACCTTCCTTCGCCGAACCTAATTTGTTGGAGAAGCAGGTTTTTTTTTAAATTTTGCCAGTTACCTCATGAATCATGGATCTTAAGACCTTTCACATTAATAAATGAATGCAGTGTAAATGGGCTAAGACCCCTGCATTGAAACAAATTATATTTAAATATACATATGGTAACATTCCCTTAAGCTTGAGAACATATATGCACATGTGTACAGTCCCTAACGACAACTTTTGAATTCTTTGTAGCGCAAGCAACTACTGCAGCCAACTGAAACAGTGAGTCCAAATGACACTGATGGCTTCTCTGCTGAGCACCAGGGGACTTCTGGTGCTTCGGATATGGTGAAGGGAATGGAGATGCCAGGAAAGAAATTGTATCAGTGTGATCTATGCTCGTATAAGACTGCATACACTGGGACCTTCAACAGGCATAAAAAAGTCCACAGAAATGGCGAATTTGGTTGCACTGCCTGTGAAAAGCGATTTAAATCAAACTACTACTTGCGAATGCATTATCGGGTAGTCCACCTTGGTGTTTCCGCTTTCTCTTGTGAAGTGTGCGATAAGAAGTTTCGCGAGAAGAGGGATTGGGAGAACCACATGATGACCCACACTGGCAAGTATTCCTGTCAATTGTGCAAAAGATCCTTTACTCGAGCTAGACAATTGAAGCTTCACATGCAATTTCACACCGGAGCAAGAGAGTTACATGCTTGTACCCATTGTGGCAAAGGGTTTGAGCACAAATCTAAAATGGTTGAACATGAGAGGATTCACACTGGTGAGAAGCCGTACTGTTGCAACATTTGCCAGAAGACATTTGGTCAACGTAGTTCCTTAAATTATCACAAGAAAACGCACAAAGGAGCAAGTTCGTAGAGTTGTGCCATGTCTGATAAAACATATGCTGCCTCAGACAAGATCCAAATAGTGAATAGTAGCTTACGCATAAATGTAGGGCAGTTTCAGGTACTTAAATTGTCTATTATGCAAATCAAGGCTCACATGACTCACAGTGAGTGTGTCTGGCAAACATTTGAATAAAAGTTGCAACCACAACTGACTGCGAGTAGCTCGCTGAATGGGCCTCTTGCATTCCAGAAGTTGCTTCGAGCCAGTTGCTTCCCGGAGAGTCTGTTTCTATGGACACTGGAGATGCAGGCAGCGAGTCAATGCCTGCGTGTGAGATTGAAACAGAAATAAAAGTGGATGAAGAGGACTGGGAACAAGAGCAGGTGAGGACAATATCATGTGATCATATTACGTCATCACTTTTTTGACATTTTTGAAAACATTCTCAACTCTCAGTATGAAACCTCATTGAGCCGTGCTTAACTTGAAAAGTTGGATCCTTTTGGGGCCCTAACATGATTCGTGAGCGTCTTAATGACAATAACTCTATTTTAAACCAAATTTTTGTCGCACATAATTTTTTTTCAGGTATGAAAGAGTATATTTGAGGAATGCAGGTGTGCGATTTTTCATTTTGGCGAGAGATAGCTGAGGGGTGGTGACATAAGCATACCCTGGGGTCCGAAAAGGGCCCCACGTTTCAAATTAAGAGTCGAGCAACTCGGGACCTGCTGTCCATTTTTAAATGTGGGCCCCTGTGTTTGGCGGCGGTTATGTCACGAATGGATAGTCCAAAAATTGTGGGTTGCCTTTTCCCATTGTTCCCATTGTTGATAATATTCCCCAGAACTCTCTTATAATTGTCAGCTTGAATGACCTGCTGAAATCATATATGACATGCCTGAATGCTAAATAATGCATGTTGTTTCCATGAGAAAACCGCAGCTGTAAACCGAGTCAAGCAATATTTTTCCTCGCAGGACTCTGCAACCTTGGAGAGCACCGAGTCCATCAAAGTTGAGGAAAATTCATTGGAGGAAAATGTTTCACATTATAATTCCGCACGTGACCATCGTAATATAGTAAAGATGGGAAAGCAGTTTGCTGTAAGTGATTTGAGTAGAACTGGAGAGAACAATAGAGCTGGAATTGATTGATTAGTCGTATTGAATATTGCAGGTTGATGAAGCAGAAGAGGAGGAAATAGGTGACCTGACCTTGCGTGTGAATGACTCCAGCAATAGGATTGCCCCATCTGCTCAGTCAGATGATGATCCTCTTCGTGCCTCAAGTCGGGGAAGAAGCCAAAGGCCACAAAGGAAGGTATGTTTCTCTTGGTGTTAAGCGAAACAGGGGCCCAACCCATATGCTGGAAAAAGCAGTTTTTATGCCAGTTATCTTTAACGTGAACTTAACATGATTCTTAGCATGAACAGCAGTGGTGTCACATCATACCTTTCGCCAGAATAAATGAATCGCAGTGTTGCTAGGGCAGGCCCCATGAACTGAGACAAATTAATGCAGAATACTAGGAAAACCCTCACTCCATTGCACTTGCATTTGCCTAGGGCGCAGAAATAAAATTTTGTGTTATGTTGTTTTGAGCATGACATACGAGGACGAATAAAAAAATAAATTCACAACTTTTACAATATCAAATCCTCAGCATCAATAAAAGCCATGAGGAATTGAGGATACACCAACACAAAGAGTGAATTTGTTCTGTTGGCGGCTGATGTTCGGCTTGAGCCCCGCAGTCTGACTGACTCCTCCCAGCCTGCCTTCGACCAAACCCCACCGAGATTCTTCCACCCCACCTTCTCCAATGCAGTGGCCATGGGGCATTCTCCAGTTCACTACCCCATCCGCCTTCTCCGGCCCCAACCCGAATCACAGTCTTTTTCATTCCCCCTTTCATATTTAAACTTTGGTAGTATTGGTTTCTATCTTGGTTATAAGAAAGGCCTGAGATATCTCATGCTAATGTCCTTAATCACGACAACTTGAAATCAATATAAAAGTGCATTACTTTTGAATTCTTTGTAGTGCAAGCAGCTTATGCAGCCAACTGAAAGAGAGAGTCGGAAGGACACTGATGGCTTCTCTGATCAGAACCGTGGGACGTCTGGTGCTTTGGAAATGGTGAAAGGAAAGGAGCTGCCAGGAAGCAAGTGGCATCGGTGTGATCAATGCTCGTACAAGACTCAAAACAGCAGTAACTTCAAAAGTCATAAAACTGTTCAAGGAAGGTGTGGAAAGGGTTACTGTTGCTCTGGTTGCGATAAGCAATTTAGGAGAAACCACTCCATGAAATTGCATTATCAGGCTGTTCATCTTGGTGTAGCTCCTTTTTCTTGTGAAGTGTGCGATAAGAAGTTTAGTAGGAGGTGGGATTTGGAGGACCACAAGATGACCCACACTGGCAGGAAGCAGCATTCATGTCAAGTGTGCCAAAAATGCTTTACTCTACCCACGCAATTGAAATATCACATGCAAATTCACACTGGAGAAAGAGGATTCCACTCTTGCTCCCACTGTGGCAAAGTGTTTGAGCACATATCTCGATTGGTTGAACATTTGAGGGTCCACACTGGTGAGAAGCCCTATTGTTGCGACATTTGCCAGAGCAAGTTTTCTCATCGTAGTTCCTTAACTTATCACAAGAAAACCCATCGCTAAAGCAAAGGAAGTAGAGTTGCACAATGCGTGATACAACATTTCCTGCCTACCTGGTTGAAAAAGCCGCGCACTAATGCACACGGGTGTTATTACAGCTTTCTCAGTGCATATCGAGTCAGAAGATGTAGCCTATTCTTGCAGTTCATACTTGAAAGTACGTGAAGAAAGTAATTCACCAAGTGAAGAGAATCAGTTGTACAATTGTTTAAAAATTATGTGAGTTTAAGCAATTATTCCCTTTGTTTATTATCATGGGCGATAATGAGATTCATTCAATGTTGTTTTGATAGTTTACTTACACCCATACCGACCCATGTTGCGGTCTCAGGCGCAGGACAGGGATTACTTCTAGTAATCCCTGGTCAGGATCCAAAGCTACAATAAAAGCACGAAGAGTGAAAGAATGTTCCTGACTACTATTTCTTGCACATTTTCAATATCTTCATTTTAAATTTTGCAATTATTCATAATTACCATGTCCTACATCTGCACTTGCATCACGTAGAAGTCTCCAGTCACCCTGGAGTCTCTGATGGAAGTGTCTCTTGGCAACAGGAGGCTTCTGGAGTGTTTGGTCTCCAGGGTGGACTGGTGCCAGGAGGCCATCGGGAGGGTGGAGGGGTGGATGAAGAAGGAGAAGCGTGGAAGGGAAGGTACGCATGAAGGAGGAACAAGGGCGTGCGTCGGATATCAATGCGTCTTGCGTTCCAGAAGATGCTTCAGGCCAGTCCCTTCCCACCGAGTCTGTTTCTGTGGACACTGGAGACGCAAGCAGCGAGTCTATGCCTGCGTGTAAGATTGAAGAGGAAATAAAAGTGGAGGAAGAGGACTGGGAGCAGGTGAGGACAAGATCATGTGCTGTTAGACTTTGTCCCATGTGTAGGACTACAGGCTGAACAACTGGAGCAAGATGTCTTCCAGGCAGAAGAGAGAGGGAGGGAGGGTGGATGGGGGAGAAAGAGACCAACCACCTTTGCCAAATTTTGGCAAGTGGTTACATAGTTTTTTTGATATTTTAGACCTCCATGTTCAGATCGCAATCAGTGCTGGTTTCATTTGGTTAAAAATTTTGGTGATATAAGTGTACTGACACAGAAAAATACGGCCTTGAGGCATTGATTCAAGGTATTTTTTTTGCCACATTGGTTCATGGAAGAAGTGTCACGTGATGAAGCACTGCTCATGGTTGGAAATACAGTTTGCAATAGTCTATGGGTCTGAGAGAGTTGACAGAATAAATTAAGAGTTATTTTTCAGGGTGCCCGGAACAGAGACCTGGACGCAGAGACAGCCAGAAACATCAGGGAAATTGTTGCACTTGTCGGCAGTGTTGATTCAGAAGTTGGACATTCAGCAGGTAGGCCACGCTTTAATATGTGCCAATCATAATTTGCTGAGCATGAACCTTGTCCGCAATGTTTGGAAGTATCATTTGGACCAAGCAAAGATATGGACTTTATTTGGAAGTCAAACTACGAGATATGCTTAACTGACTCCCTTTGTGCGCCATCTGACTAAGCTAATTGCACGTGTTCCCTTGCAGATGGGCCATCTTCCTCAGTTGATCTTCCAGTCATTGGAGAAGTTTATTCTTGCAGGATTCCAGGATCGCACCTGCCCCAAGAGGGAACACTGGAGCAGGAGATGGGCACTGAGAGTGAGTCATGGAGCCAGGTATGGTCATTACTGGATTGCACATTTCGACATTTCAACAGTGCAAAAAAAACGTATGAAGGGGCTACATATTTCCAATTAGAAACAAGCCATGATGTAAATGAAGGACTGGAATAGGTTTTTTTCCTCCCGTTGGATATTTTGTCGAATTTTTTAAAAAATGCTACTTACCAATAATATGTCCCACGAATACATTCTCAACCCTCAGCATGAAATCTCCTTTAGACGTGCTTAACTTGAAACGTGGGATCCTTTTGGGACCCTAAGATGATTCGTGAGCGTCTTAATGACAATCCCTCTATTATAAACAAAAATTTTGTGGCACATAATTTTTTTTCAGGTATGAAAGAGTATATTTGAGGAATACAGGTGTGCGATTTTTCATTTTGACAAAAGCTAGCGGAGGGGTGGTGACATAAGCATACCCTGGGGTCCGAAAAGGACCCCACGTTTCAAGTTAAGAGTCGACGGGACCTGCTGTCCATTTTTAAATATGGACCCCTGCGTATTTGGCGGCGTTTATCACACAGATGGATTGTCCAAAAATGGTGGGTCGCCTTTTCCCATTGTTCCCATTGTTGATAATATTCCCCAGAACTCTCTTATAATTGTCAGCTACAATGACCTGCTGAAATCATATATGACATGCCTGAGAGTTACGGGGGTGCATCAGTAAAAATACGGTAGGCGCATTTTTGAGGGAATTTTATTTTTTGTGGCGAAACGCACTGTTAATCGGAAAAATAACAAAGAAGGTGCCCTGTGGAAAGGTTTGGCCTTTACTATGGTACCATACTCGATGTGATCGCATTGAAATTGTGAATGTACGGGCGCAGAAGCGTTCCCGACTTTGTCGCGTTCCTGCCGCCATGTTATTCAAATGGGCATTTTGGGAACGCCATTTTCCTTTTGCTTCAACTCGATGAAAAGGTCACTTCTAGGCCGAAAATGGTAAAATGACGACGAAGGTGCCCTGCGCCAGATCATGTCCTATTTTTTGGTGTAATTTTTGTGTCCATTGCTCCATCTTTGCGGCCGTACGGTCGCAGAAGTGTAGACATGTCGAATCCCCATAGGCTGTCCATGCATACGGGAGTTTGTTTAGGTCGTCGCCAAGGGCTCACATTGTTACCGATTGTTATCGTATTTTTTTTGCTAATGGTGCACGTTGTTTCCATGAGAAAACTGCAGCTGTAAACAGAGTCAAGCATATTTTTCCTCGCAGGACTCTGCAACCTTGGAGAGCACCGAGTCCATCAAAGTTGAGGAGAATCTATTAGAGGCAAGTGTTTCACATTATACTTCTGCACATGACCATCGTAATATAGTAAAGATGGGAAAGCAGTTTGCTATAAGTGATTTGAGTGGAACTGGTGGAACAAGAGCAGGAATTTATTGATTAGTCGTATTGAATATTGCAGGTTGATGAAGCAGAAGAGGAGGAAATAGCTGACCTGACCTTGCGTGTGAATGACTCCAGCGATGAACATGCTCCATCTGCTCTATCAGCCGATGATCCTCTTCGTGGGTCAAGTCGGGGAAAAACCAAAGGCCACAAAGGAAGGTATGTTTCTCTTGGTGCTAAGCGAAACAGGGGCAAAACCTGTATGCTGGAAAAAGCAGTTTTTATGCCAGTTATCTTTAACATGAACTTAGCATGATTCTTAGCATGAACAGTACTGGTGTCACATGATACCTTTCACCAGAATAAATGAATCGCAGTGTTGCTAGACCATGCCCCACGCACTGAGACAAATTAATGCAGAATACTCGGAAAACCCTCACTCTGCTCGCATGTTCCTAGGGCGCAGGCCTAGAAAACCACTCGCTTCGCTCGCTCTTTTCTAGGCCTGCCGCCTGGGGTACCTATTTGGCGCACAATGGGGCACCGCAATAGCCATGGGGCAGTCTCCAGTTCACAACCCCATCTGCCTGCTCAGGCCCCAACCTGAATCACAGTCTTTTTCATTCCTCCCTCATTTAAACTTCGGTAGTATTGGTTTCTGTCTTGGTTAATATGAAAGGCCTGAGATATCTCATGCTAATGTCCTTAATCACGACAACTTGAAATCAATATAAAAGTGCATTACTTTTGAATTCTTTGTAGTGCAAGCAGCTTATGCAGCCAACCGAAAGAGAGAGTCGGAAGGACACTGATGGCTTCTCTGATCAGAACCATGGGACGTCTGGGGCTTTGGAAATGGTGAAAGGAAAGGAGCTGCCTGGAAAGAAGTGGCATCGTTGTGATCAATGCTCGTACAAGACTCAAAACAGTAGTAACTTCAAAAGGCATAAAACTGTTGAAGGAAGGTGTGGAAAGGGTTACTGTTGCACTGCTTGTGATAAGCAATTTACCAGAAACTACACCATGAAATTGCATTATAAGGCTGTTCATCTTGCTGTAGCTCCTTTTTCTTGTGACGTGTGTGATATGAAGTTTAGTTCGAGGAGTAGATTTGAGGACCACAAGATGATCCACACTGGCAAGATGCAACATTCATGTGAGGTGTGCCAAAGATCTTTTACTCTACCCACGCAATTGAGGTATCACATGAAACTTCACACTGGGGAAAGAGAGCTACACCCTTGCTCCATTTGCGGCAAAGGGTTCAAGAGCAAATCTGCGTTGGTCGCTCATATGAGAATTCACACTGGTGAGACACCGTATTGCTGTGACATATGCCAGAGGGAGTTTTCTCATCGCAGTTCCTTCTCTTATCACAAGAAAACCCATCGCTAAAGCAAGGAAGTAGAGGTTGCACAATGCGTGATACAACATTTCCTGCCTACCTGGTTGAAAAAGCCGCGCACTAATGCACACGGGTGTTATTACAGCTTTCTCAGTGCATATCGAGTCAGAAGATGTAGCCTATTCTTGCAGTTCATACTTGAAAATACGTGAAGAAAGTGATTCGTCACCAAGGGAAGAGAAGCAGTTGTACAATTGTTTAAAATTTTTGTGAGTTTAAGCAATTCCTTTTGTTTATCATGGGCGATAATGAGATTCATTCGATGTTGTTTTGATAGTTTACTTACAACCCATACCGACCCATGTTGCTGTCTCGGCCTAGATCCAAAGTTACAATAAAAAGCACAAAGAGTGAAAGAATGTTCCTGACTACCATTTTTTTGCACATTTTCAATATTTTCATTTTTATAGTATTTTGCAATTATTCATAATTACCATGTCCTACATCTGGGGAGATGTGAGTGTTATGTGAAGACTGACGAATCACTGGTCATGGGACATTGGCTTTATTGAGACGATGATTGAAAACACCATTTTGGCAATTAGTGGCTGGGAGAGTTGACAAAAAAAAATTAATGGCGCCAGTAACTTTGTTAGGCAATTGAATAAAATTTGCGGTTATATTTCAGGTAATATGGAATGGAGATTTGGGAGGCAGAGGCAGCCATAAACATGAGTGAAAATTGTCGGAAATGACCTGCTGGATATCCAATCGGCATTATTTCCAACACTGGACGTTCCATTGAAAAATATCAGTCAGAACGCACCCTGCGAACTGTTTCTCAGACGGCGATAGGAACACGCCCTCTGCCACCCAATCCAAGATGGCGACCGTCTCTTTCCTTTAAGAAGACTGTTCCTCTGAAGCATTTCTTTTCCATTTCCGCCTCCTTTGGTGTCCTGCCTTCCTTTTTTCGACTCCCTTCTGATCCAGCATCATCTGGACCATCTGTCGAACATCCTGATCCGGACTGAGGACTCCAGAGGTGCACAAGCCATGTCTCCAGTCACCCTGGAGTCTCTGATGGAAGTGTCTCTAGGCAACAGGAGGCTTCTGGAAGGATTGATGTCACGAATGGACTGGTGCCAAGAGGCCATCGGGAGGGTGGAGGGGTGGATGATGAAGAAGAAGCGTGGAAGGGAAGGTACGCATGAAGGAGGAACAAGGGTGCGCATCGGATAACAATGCGTCTTGCATTCCAGAAGGTGCTTCAGGCCAGTCCCTTCCCACCGAGTTTGTTTCTGTCAACACTGGAGATGCGAGGAGCAAGTCAATGCCTGAGTATGACATTGCAGAGGACATAAAAGCGGAGGAAGAGGATTGGGCATCGGAGGAGGTGAGGGCATGAAGGATCAAGTGCTTCTAGAGTAAAAAATTAAAAGGGCCAGCAACTTGATTAGGGAATTGAATCAAATGTGTTCATATTTTTTAAAGGGAAGCTGTTATAGAGACTTGGAAGTAGAGACAGCCAAACACATCAGCGAACGTGCCGCCATTGTCGGCAATGTTGATTCGGAAGAAGGGCATTCAGCAGGTATGACACATTCTTTAATGTCACACGCGCATGTTAAAAGGGATGTAGGCCTACATGCAATAAAACCATGAGTTAACATGTGCCAATGGCAGTGTCTTCAATAATCCGCCAACTAAGTTTCATATTTTGCTGAGCATGAACTTTGACCTTAAATTGAGAAGTATCATTTGGATCAAGCGAGAATATACTGTCAGAGTAGAGGTGGTCAGAGAAGTTCAAGGTTAATCAGTGGACCCCCCTTTTGGAGTCAAACTGGATATGCTTAACTGACCCCCTTTTGTGTGCCATCTGTCTCATCCATTTTCCTGTGTTCACTTGAAGGTGGAGCAGCTTCGTCACCTGATCTTCCAGTCATTGAGAAAGTTCATTCTTATGGGACTCGAGGATCTCATCTGCTTCAAGAAGGAACACTGGAGCAGAAGACGGATGACAGGGGGAGTGAGTCATGGAGCCAGGTATGGTCATTACCTGTTTAGTGGAGGAGGTGGAAGCTAAACGTTTCGATTTGTATTGCTGCAGACGTGATTCCTAGACCTCTTTGTCTGATTAAATTATTACCTGTGTACATTTATCTGTGATTTTTCTTCAGGCCTCTACTTCTGCAACCTGTGAGAACACTGAGTTCATCAAAGTTGAGGAGATTCCTGTCGAGGCAAGTGTTTCACGTTATAATTTGACTCGTGGTCCTCGTAAGAGAGTAATGATGAGGAAGCAGGATGTGATTAGAACGGGAGCAGATGCACTGAAAGTCTTGTTGCAGGTTGATGAAGCAGAAGAGGCGGAAATGGGTGACCGGACCTTGCGTATAAATGACTTCAGTGATGAACATGCCCCATATGCTCCCGCAGCTGATGATCCTCTTCATGACTCGAGTCAGAAAACAAACCAAAGGCAACTAGGGAAGGTATGTTTGTCTTAGTGTTAAGCAGATCATTGCCAAACCTAATTGCTTTTTGATTCACCATCGTATTAAAACTTGGTGTATCTCTTGGGTTACCTCATGCGAATGTATTGTTCACAGCAACTTGAGATCAAGTTAAAACTTGGAATACTCATTCCACCTTCATTACTTTTGTATCCTTTGTAGCACAAGAAACAAATGCGGCCCTTTGAAAGAGAGAGTTCGAGTGACACTGACGGCTTCTCTGGTAAGCACCAAGGGACTTCCAGTGCTTCGGAAATGGTAAAAGGGAAGGAGAAGCCAAGGAAGAAATGGCATCAGTGTAATCGATGCTCATATAAGACTCAAGACATCGGCCAGTTCAACAGGCACAGAAGCGTTCACAGGAGTGACGAAAAGCCTTTTGGTTGTACTGCTTGTGAAAAGAGATTCATGGAAAACCGCTCATTGCAATTGCATTATAAGGCTGTCCATCTTGCTGTTGCACCTTTTCCTTGTCAAATGTGCGATAAAAAATTCGGCAATAAGAGGAAATTGGAGGAGCACAAGATGACCCACACTGGCAGGAAGCAGCATCCATGTGGACTCTGTGAAAAATCCTTTACTCTTCCTAGACATTTGAAGTATCACATGCAACTTCATACCGGAGAAAGAGAGTTACATGCTTGTACCCATTGTGGCAAAGAGTTTGAGCAGAAATCTAAATTGGTTAAGCATGTGAGGATTCACACTGGTGAGAAGCCATATGTCTGTGACATTTGCCAGAAGAATTTTGCTCGTCATGAGTCCTTAACTCATCACAAGAAAACCCACACAGGTGAAGGGTCGTAGAGTTGCGCCATCTGCTACAAGACATTTGCTATATGTTACCTGCCATAAAACACCACATGTTAATACACACTGGTGTGCACTGGTGGCAAGAACAAAAGGGTAATTTCACTGGAGGGTAAGCTTGCTAGAGGATAACTTGTCTCTGACGCAGTACAGGAAATGAATAATTTGGAAACTGGAATTCATGAGTAAATAATTATACGTAACATTGATGGATCAGTGTCCTTCACTTATTTCTAGTGCAAAGAGTACCGACTAACTGTATCTTTGGGATATAAATGTCTGTTGTGTGTTCATCGATATCGTTTATGAGTTCTCCGACTGACTTTTCCAGGAGGATTCTTATAATATATTTCATAGTAAATTTTTTCCAGGCCATGACATGACCTTAATAGTTGTGCCTGCTGCACATAAATGCACACCAAGGGCACGTTGAGGCACCTGATATATTGTATACTCTGCAATAAAGGTTTAAAGGGTGTGTCACATTATGGAAAGTACGAGTTGAATGAAAGTTGCATGCCCAATGATATTGTTTCCAACACTGACAAGGAAGCACCGGTCGGAAGGCACCCTACGAACTGTTTCTTAGACAGCGATAAGAACACGCCCTCTAGGAGAACCCAATCCAAGATGGCGACCGTCTCTTTCCTTTAAGAAGACTCTTCCTCTGAAGCATTTCCTTTCCATTTCCACCTCCTTTTGGACCTCCTTCCTTCCTTTTTTCGACTCGCTTCTGATCCAGCATCGTCTGGACCATCAGTCGAACATCTGAGGACTCTTAGAGGTGCACAAGCCATGTCTCCAGTCACCCTGGAGTCTCTGATGGAAGTGTCTCTAGGCAACAGGAGGCTTCTGGAAGGGTTGATGTCACGGATGGACTGGTGCCAGGAGGCCATCGGGAGGGTGGAAGGGTGGATGAAGAAGGAGAAGCGTGGAAGGGAAGGTACGCATGAAGCATGAACAAGTGTGCGCATCGGATATCAATGCGTCTTGCATTCCAGAAGTTGCTTCAGGCCAGTCCCTTCCCACCGAGTCTGTTTCTGTCAACACTGGAGACGCAAGCAGCGAGTCAATGCCTGCGTGTAAGATTGAAGAGGAAATAAAAGTGGAGGAAGAGGACTGGGGAGCGCAGCAGGTGAGGACAGGACGGGATGCAGGGTCAAGTGCTGATAGTCTAAAAGTGTGTAACCTGCACCTCAATTGAATAAACTTATATTTTTTTCAGGGGAGCTGGAATAGAGACTTGGCGGCAGAGACAGCCAAAAACATATGTGAAATCGCTGCCCTTGTCGGCAATGCTGATTCAGAAGATGGACATTCAGCAGGTATGACACATTCTTTAATGCCTCACGCGCATGTTCAAATGTATGTGGGCTCACGGGGAATGAAACCATGGTTTAATTTGTGCCACTTACAGGGTACTTAATAATCCTCCAAATAAGTTTCGCATTTTTCTGAGCATGAATCTTGTCCTCGGAGTTAAGTGTCATTTGGACCAAGTAGGAACATTTATTATGTCAGAGGTAGTCAGAGCAGTTCAGAGTTAATCTGCTGACCTCTTTGAGGAGTCAAGTGGGAGATGATTAACTAACCCAATTTGTTTTTCATCTGATTCTGCCATTTTACACGCTTTTTCGGTATTCACTTACACAGGTGGAGCGGTCTCCTCAACCCATATCTCAGTCAATGAAGAAGTTCATTCCAACGGGACTCAAGAACTACACCTGCTGCAAGCGGGAACAGTGAAGCAGGAGACGGGGACGGAGAGTGAGTTTTTGAGCCAGGTATGGTCATTGTTTGAGTGGGTGGAAGCCAAAAGTGACTCATTACACCGAATCTCATTCCAATAAAACACCACAACTTTTCTGTTTCAATTTATATAGATCAGTCTCAAAACTGGATGATTATATTTTTGTTTATGATCAGTACTTTTGTCTGATGCCTGCCACTGTATGACAGTTAAAGTATGGGTACTGTATGTCTGATTATATTATTACTAATTGCTACTGATCTGCGATTTTTCCAAGGCCTCAACTTCTGCAACCTGGGAGAACACTGGGTCCATCAAGGTTGAGGAGATTCCATTAGAGGCAAGTGTTTCACATGATAATGTAACACATGGTCATAAGTAAAAGAGTAAAGACCAGGAATCAGTTTGCAGGAAGTGATGTGAATGGAACTGATGAGAAGAAGAGCAGATTTACTAATAGTCATCTTGAATATTGCAGGTTGGTGAAGCGGAGAAGGAGGAAATTGGTGACCTGACCTTGGGTGCAGCTGACTCCAGCGATGAATATGTCCCATCCGTACACTCAACTGATGAATCTGAATGTGATGCAAGTCGGTGGGAAAACCAAAGACGACAAAGAAAGGTATGTTTGTCTTAGTGTTGAACAAATCAGTGCCAGGCCCAGTTACCTAAAACTTGGAATGCTCATTCCCACTTGCATTACTTTTGATTTCTTTGCAGTGCAAGAAACAAATGCAGCCAACTGAGCCAGATAGTCCCAATGACACTGATGGCTTCTCTGCTGAGCACCAGGGGACTTCTGGTGCTTTGGAAATTGTGAAAAGAAAGGAGATGCCAGGGAAGAAATGGCACCAGTGTGACCTGTGCTCATATAAGACTCAACACAGTGGACACTTAAAAAGGCATCAAATAGTTCACAGAAGTCATGAAAAGCCTTTCGGTTGTGATGCATGTGGAAAGCGATTTATGTCAAACTACAACTTGCAAGCGCATTATAATGTTGTCCATCTTGGTTTTAAACATTTTCCTTGTGAAGTGTGTGGCAGGAAGTTTTGTGAGAAGTGGGGATTGGAGCAGCACATGTTGACCCACACTGACAATAAGAAGCAGCATCCATGTGAAGTGTGCAAAAAATCTTTTTCTCATGCTAGACATTTGAAGTATCACATGCAACTTCACACTGGAAAAAGAGAGTTGCACTCTTGCTCCATTTGTGGCAAAGGGTTTGAGCGCAGATGTCACCTGATTACACACATGAGGACTCACACTGGTGAGAAGCCCTATTGTTGTCGCATATGCCAGAAAACATTTGCTCGACATAGTTCTTTAATTCGTCACAAGGTAACTCACAAAGGATCGAGGTGGTAGGGTTGCATAATAAAACATTTGCTGCCCTTTCTGGTTTAAAAAAACCCCCTCATTGGTGTTAAATTGTTTCAATGCAACTTGTGTCAGACCAATGTCTTTTTGCAGTTCATTCCTGAATACTTTTGGAAACTGGAATTCATGAGTAAATAATTATATGTAGCATTAATGAATCAGTGTCCTTCGCTTTCTAGTGCAAATGAGTACCGACTAACTGTATGTTTGGGAAATATATTTCTGTTGTGTGTCCATCGATACTGACCCTCATCGGGTAGTAAGCTCAATGTGAATAATTGCTCCCATTGAAATGTTTGCTATGCATTAATAGCTCAGCATCTGTTCAACTGAACTAGTCACCCAGTGTCACATGGGTACGGTTTGATGCATTCGCTATTACGTAGCTATTAAAAACGAACATTAATGAATTTCCTTAATTTAATAACTGGTGCTTCATGTCAAATGATTGTGTTTCCAACACTGGCAAAAAAGCACCGGTCCGAAGGCGCCCTAAAAACTTTTTTTATAGACGGCGATAGGAACACGCCCTCTGCCACACAATCCAAGATGGCGACCGTCTCTTTCCTTTAAGAAGACTGTTCCTCTGAAGCATTTCCTTTCCATTTCCGCCTCCTTTTGGACCCCCCTTCCTTCTCTTCTGGTCCAGCATCATCTGGACCATCTGTCGAACATCCTGATCCGGACTGAGGACTCTTAGAGGTGCACAAGCCATGTCTCCAGTCACCCTGGAGTCTCTGATGGAAGTGTCTCTAGGCAACAGGAGGCTTCTGGAAGGGTTGATGTCACGAATGGACTGGTGCCAGGAGGCCATCGGGAGGGTGGAGGGGTGGATGAAGAAGGAGAAGAAGCGTGGAAGGGAAGGTACGCATGAAGGAGGAACAAGGGTGCGCATCGGATAACAATGCGTCTTGCATTCCAGAAGATGCTTCAGGCCAGTCCCTTCCCACCGAGTCTGTTTCTGTCAACACTGGAGACGCAGTCAGCGAGTCAATGCCTGCGTATAACGCTGAAAAAGAAATAAAAGTGGAGGAAGAGGATTGGGAATCGCAGCAGGTGATTACAGGACAGGATGCAGGGTCAAGTGCTGATAGTCTAAACGCGTGTAGCATTACGCCTCACAATTGAATGAACTTATATTTTTTCAGTGGAGCTGGAATAGAGACTTGGCGGCAGAGGCAGCCAAAAACATCAGTGCAATCGCTGCCCTTGTCGGCAATGCTGATTCAGAAGATGGACGTTCAGCAAGTATGACACACTCTTTAATGTCACACGCGCATGGTAAAATGTATGTAGGCTCACGGGGAATGAAACCATGGTTTAATTTGTGCCACTTACAGGGCACTTAATAATCCTCCAAGTAAGTTTCATATTTTGCTGAGCATGAATCTTGTCCTCAGAGTTGGGAAGTATCATTTGGAACAAGCAGGAATATATTCTGTCCGAGGTGGTCAGAGCAGTTTAGGGTCAATCAGCTGACCTCTTTGAGGAGTCAATTAACTAACCCACTTTGTGTGCACTCTGACTATGCAATTTTTCCATATTCACCTGCGCAGGTGTATCAGCCTCCTCAGCCTATTTCGGAGTCAATGAAGAAGTTCATTCCGATGGGACTCAAGAATTACACCTGCTGCAAGAGGGAACAGTGAAGCAAGAGATGGGCACGGAGAGTGAGTTATTGAGCCAGGTATAGCAATTAATTGCAAAAAGCAAAACAGTGAGTCTGAAAACTTGAGGATTATATTTTTGTTTTTGATGAAATCACTACTTTTGTCTGATGCCTGCCACTGTATGACAGCTAAAGTATGGGCACTCTATGTCTGATTATATTGTTACTAATTCCTACTGATCTGTGATTTTTCCGAGACCTCAACTTCGGAAACCTGGGAGAACACTGGTGCCATCAATGTTGAGGCGATTCCATTAGAGGCAAGTGTTTCACATGATAATGTAACACATGGTCATAAGTAAAAGAGTAAAGACCAGGAATCAGTTTGCAGGAAGTGATGTGAATGGATCTGATGAGAAGAAGAGCAGATTTACTAATAGTCCTCTTGAATATTGCAGGTTGGTGAAGCGCAGAAGGGGGAAATTGGTGACCTGACCTTGGGTGTGAATCACTCCAGCTATGAGTATGTCCCATTTGTTCGCTCAACTGATGAATCTGAATGTGGCTCAAGACAGCGGAAAAACCAAAGACGACAACAGAAGGTATGTTTGTCTTAGTGTTGAAAGAATCAGGGCCAATCCAAATTACTGGAAAAGAAGGTTTTCTTTGCCAGTTAATTTTAACGTATGGATCCAACCATCGCAGACCATTCTAGTTGGATGGTAGTTGTGGGGTTCCAGTAATATTTAATGATACCATACGTAGGAGACACATTGATTTCCCATGGCTCTGTCGAATCGAGTGACTGAGAATCCTGGTTCAAAATATTTACCGAAGTTTTAAAGCGGACAATATATTATGAAACTATGCGAGTCCAAAATTAACGAGAATTATCGACCTGGTAATCCTAAGGCAACTACTGCCAGGTTTATAAATTTCAGACGGCTACTTCAAATGGGGTCTGTACAATCGCAATTGAAATATTTGGCTGGAAAGCTTTGAAACCGAATATCTCTGAAACTAAGAGGGTCCAATGAACAGAGTAAAAAGGTCCAAAGAGTCCATTGAGAGTACTACATAGTCCATTGATTTCACTTCGATCCGACGTAGGTGGTGAGCCAAATTCACACGCGTAATTTTTCATTGCATACTTTTGCTGGATCTCTAAAGTGTATTGTGTACTTTCTTACAATCCGACATTCGTTGTAGTGCAAGAAACAAATGCAGCCAACTGAAAGAAAGAGTCCGAATGACATTGGCGGCTTCTCTGCTGAGCACCATGGGATGTCTTGTGCTTTGGATACAGTGAAAGGAAAAGAGATGCCAGGAAAGAATTGTCATCAGTGTGATCTGCGCTCATATAAGACTCAAGACAGTGCATCATTCAAAAGTCATACTCTTGGTCATAGAAGTCATGAAAAGCCTTTTGGTTGCACAGCTTGTGAAAAACGATATATGTCAAACCAGGGCTTGCAATTGCATTATAAGGCTGACCATCTTGGTGCTAAGCCTTATTCTTGTGAAGTGTGTGGCAGGACGTTTCGTCATGAGAGGGATTTAGAGGACCACAAGATGACCCACACTGGCAAAAAGAAGCATTCGTGTCAAGTGTGCAAAAAATCCTATACGCTAGCTAAGCAACTGAAGTATCACATGAAAATTCACACTGGGGAAAGAGAGTTACACCCTTGCACTCATTGTGGCAAGAAGCTTGAGCACAAATCTCGATTGGTTGAACATTTGAGGACTCACACTGGTGAGAAGCCGTATTGTTGTGACATATGCCAGAAGAAGTTTACGCAGCGCGGTACATTACTTTATCACAAGAAAACCCACACAGGAGAATGGTCGTAGGGTTTCGCCATGTGTGAATAAACATTTGCTGGCTCGTCCTAATGCCCACTGGTGTTCAGTCTGCTCTATGCAACTTGTGTCATAAAATGTCGTTTTGCAGATCATTCCTGATAATACCCGTAAAACGCATTCACCACGGAAGACAAGCAGTTGTATGGCATTTTAAGGACTAGTGAGTTTAAGCAATATTATCCATTGTGTTGGTGAGATTTAATTCAAATAATGTAATTTTGATGCGTATTTTAATCAACCATGTCGCACTCTCAGTCAAGATCCAAAGTTGCAATAAAAACCACACACAGAGAGAGAGTGAAAGATATCTGCCGAGTAACATTTTCCAACATTTTTAACCTTCAAATTTTTAGATTTTCAATAAAAGTGGAGGAAGAGGATGGGAAGCATAATGTGGTGAAACGGTCAGTCTGCAAACATGATGGTTTTATATTTTGGGTTTTAATGAAAGCACTGCTTTTGTCACTTTCCTGCCAGTTTATGACAGGTAAAATATTATCGGTACTCCATGTCCGTTTATATTATTACCAATCTTGACTGATCTGTCATTTTTCCACAGGCGTCCACTTCTGCAACCTGGGAGTCCATCAAAGTTGAGCCGAATCCATTAGAGGCAAGTGTTTTTCACATTATAATTTAGCACATGGTCCTAGTCAAAGAGTAAAGACGAGGAAGCAGTTTGCAGGAAGTGATGTGAATGGAACTGATGAGAACAGGAGCAAGAATAGATTCACTAGAAGTCCTATTTAATATTTCAGGTTGATGAAACGGAAAATGCTGACCTGACCTTGCGTGTGAATGACTCCAGCGATGACCATGCCCCATCTGCTCGCTCAGCTGATGATCCTCTTCGTGGCTCGAGTCTGGAAAAAACCCAAAGGCAACAAAGAAAGGTATGTTTGATTTAGTGTTAAGCGAAACATGGCCAAACCTGATTGCTGGAAATAGCGGTTTTTATGCCAGTTAACTTTAACATGACCTTGACCTGAATATTGACATGAACAGCATTGATGTAACATCACACCTTTCACCAGAATAAATGAATGAAGTAAAGCTAGAACATGCACTGAAACTGCTCATTCTCACATTAATTACGTTTCAATTCTTTGCAGCACAAGAAACTAACACAGCCAACTGAAACAGAGATCACTGATGGCTTCTCTGATCAGAACCGTAGGACTTCTGGGGCTTTGGAAATGGTAAAAGGAAAGGAGATGCCAAGGAAGAAATGGCATCAGTGTGATCAATGCTCATATAATACTCAAAACAGTGCTTTGTTCAAAAGGCATGGGACTGGTCACAGAAGTCATGAAAAGCCTTTCGGTTGCACTGCTTGTGAAAAGAGATTCATGGAAAAGTGCTCCTTGCAAATGCATTATCAGGCTGTACATATTGGTGTTGCTCCTTTTTCTTGTGAAGTGTGCGATAAGAAGTTTAATAAGAGGGGGCATTTGGAGGAGCACAAGGCGACCCACACTGGCAGGAAGCAGCATTCATGTGAAGTGTGCAAAAAATCCTTTACTCTAGCTAGGAAATTGAAGTATCACATGATATGGCACACTGGAATAAGAGAGTTATACTCTTGTAGCCACTGTGGCAATGGGTTCCAGTTCAAGTCTGACTTGGTTAAACATGTGAGGATTCACACTGGTGAGAAGGCGTATTGTTGCGACATTTGCCAGAGGAAGTTTACTTGTCGTAGTACCATGTTTCGTCACAAGACAACCCACACAGTGGCAAGGTCGTAGAGTTGGACCACACATGAAAAGACATTTGCTACAATCATTACCTGTCATAAAACACCAAATTTGTCAAAAAAAATAAAAAATCATGCACTCAAACCTAACCATGTTGTTGTCTCAGTCAAGGTACATTGTTACAATGAAAAACACCATGACTGAAAGAAAGCTTCTGATTGACATTAAAATACGTTCAGCATAATAATTTTAGATTTGAAAATAATAGCAATTATCTTCCCCTACATCTGCACTTACCTTGCAATGAAATCATTCCTCCAAGACTCCCAAGTCCCCATGTGCTCGTTTTGCGTATGAGACTTGTCTAAGCCGCAGTTATTTTTTCTAGGACTTGAATCCTGCACAGACCTTGTTAAGCATGTCACAAAAATATTGTCATGTGTAACTCAAGCGCGAACTTTTTTTTTTGGCACTTACATCACTTTTGACTTTTACCATTCTATTGTCTCATACATAGTGTCATTAAGACAACAAGTGCCTACATTTCATACAGAAACTGTGGAACTATATATTAATGCGTGAATTCTTAAAATTTAATTCACTCGGAGCAGGTGAGGACAAGGGTAGGGCATGACGGATCAGGTGCTGATCGACTCTGGCTGTGTTGTGAATTTCTTTTTGATTCATCCTCGTAAAGCTTACCAGCATCACGATGATTTCACACTGGTAAGTATGAGGGTGAGTCAAAACAAATTGGGATTGATTTTTTAATGTGATAAAGAGAATTAGTTTATGTCTTTTCGTGAGTGGCATCGTGTCTAGAATGCCTTGAAGTATTAGGTCACCAATTTTTGTTCCTCTTACCATGCCATATGCCTCCTTCGGTGTTGTCTTCAAACGGAAGAAAAACCTCAACACAGATTGTGGGTCCTCACTGCCAACCTTTTGGCACAGCAGAGGCGAATGCAAACCTAGGCTTACTTCGCTGTCACTGTCGCTTGGGATTTTGGAATATTTTAAAACAAAAAATTGGTGATCTAATGCTTCAAGCCATTCTGGACACGATGCCACTCACGAAAAGTCATGAACTAATTCCTTTTACCACATAAAAAGTCAGTCCCAATTTGTTTTGACTCGGGCTCGTAGAACCACACAATTTAAGTCAGCTCTACTTATGTCATTTTAAACCTACACTTCTAAATAGCTCTGTGGGATTACTTGTAGTTTAAAATGTTGATTATGAATCGATGCAGGAAAAGAAAACGCTTGGAATCGATATACTTGTTTGTTTAGCTGAAATGTTAACTTTCGTTTGCCAAGTTGCCTACTTTATGTTCATCAACTTAAAACTTGGAATGCTCATTCCCACCGATGCATTACTTTTGAATTCCTTGTAGTGCAAGCAACTACTGCAGCCAACTGAAAGAGTGAGTGAGAATGACACTGATGGCTTCTCTGATCTGAACCTTGGGACTTCTGGTGCTTTGGATACAGTGAAAGGAAAGGAGGTGCCAGGAAAGAAATGGCATCAGTGTGATCGATGCTCATATAAGACTAAAAACAGTGGGTTGTTCAAAAGGCATAGATTTGTTCACAGAAGTGATGAAAACCCTTTTGGTTGCACTGCTTGTGAAAAACGGTACATGTCAAACAAGGCCTTGAAATTGCATTATAAGGTTGCCCATCATGGTGTTATCATGCATTATTCTTGTGAAGTGTGTCGTAAGAGGTTTCGTGATAGGTATGTTTTGGAGGGGCACAAGATGACCCACACTGCCAAGCAGCAGCATTCATGTCGCGTGTGCAAACAGTCCTTTACTCTACTTAAAAATTTGAGGTATCACATGAAACTTCACACTGGGGAAAGAGAGTTACACCCTTGCTCCATTTGTGGCAAAGGGTTCGGATGCAAATCTTGGTTGGTTGCGCATGTGAGAATTCACACTGGTGAGACGCCGTATTGTTGTGACATTTGCCAGAGGAAGTTTGCTCAACGTGGTTCCTTAACTAAGCACAAGAAAACCCACAAAGGAGCAAGGTCTTAGAGTTGCACCATGCATGATAAGACATTTGCTGCATTACCTCTCATAAAACACCACATGTTAATGCCCGCTGGTGTTAAGCCTACGCAGTGCAACTTCTGTCAGAATATGTATCAATGCAGTTCATACCTAAAGTTACATAAATAAATTCCTGTTTTGTGAACATATATATGCATTTGAATTAAAAGTTGCAACCTGTATGCACCCTAAACTGATTGGCTCACTGACATGAAAATGTCAATACCAATGACGCAATTTGCATAAAAATGTCACTATCAAAGTGCCAGTGTCAAATGTTCGTATGCCAGGAACTCGGCTATTAATGAACATTAACAATAATCTGCAGCATTTAATATATGGTGCTGTGTATCCAGTTGACTTTATTTCCAACCCTGACATTCCATTGAAAACACCGGTCAGAACGTACCCTCAGAACTGTTTCTCAGACGGCGATGGGAACACGCCCTTTAAAACCCAATCCAAGATGGCGACCGTGTAAAAAACCGTTAGAAGCACGTTCCTTTGAAGATTTCCTTTCATTTCCCTTACCCACCCAAACATCACAGAACCCGAGTTAGGACTTAAAGCCATGGCTCCAGTCACTCTAGAATCTCTGATGGAAGTCTCCCTCCGCAACGAGAAGCTTCTGGAATGGTTGGTCTCCAGGGTGGACTGGTGCCAGGAGGCCATCGGGAGGGTGGAGGGGTGGATGAAGAAGGAGAAGCGTGGAAGGGAAGGTACGCATGAAGGAGGAACAAGGGCGTGCGCATCGGATATCAATGCGTCTTGCATTCCAGAAGATGCTTCAGGCCAGTCCCTTCCCACCGAGTCTGTTTCTGTGGACGCTGGAGATGCAGGCAGCGAGTCGATGCATACGTGTGACATTGAAACAGAAATTAAAGCGGAGGAAGAGGACTGGGAAGTGCAGGAGGTGAGGACAAGGGTAGGTTCAGGATTTGCTTCCGATTGAATAAAACAGCCATGGAGGTGTACGACATGCTAAGATTGTGAGTAGCAGATACTGGTCACCAGATGAGGCCACAAGACGTTGAAGCTCTTCACAAACCTCCACCCGCATCTGCTTCTCCTTTGCAGTCAACAACTTGAGGACTCATCGAATCCTCGCCCTCTAGCACAGCGGTTCTCAAACTGTGGTACGCGTACCTCTGGTGGTACTTCAAGCCATGTCAAGTGGTACCGATACTCATGTGGCCTGCGCATATTGCTGTCGTTTTACCTGTTTATACGCCTCGCCCTTTTTAAAAACTATTCTTTAACTAGTTATATATCACTTTAACCTCAAAATTATAGTCATTACAGTGATTATAGTGACATTTTCTTCAAAGCAACACCGGTGTAAATTAACCATTCATTGACAGTGGTACTTCAGTTTACTGATCCTCACGGAGTGGTACTTGTTCAAAAAAGTTTGAGAACCACTGCTCTAGCACTCTCTTAGCATGCCATATGCCTCCATCGGTGTCGTCCTCAAATGGAAGAAAAACATCAACCTGATTGTGGGTCCTCACTGCCAACCTCTTGGCAGAGCGGAGGCGAATACAAACCTAGGCTTACTTTCGGTGTCACTGTCAGGATTTTGGAATATTGTCAAACAAAAAATTGGTGAACTAATACTTCAAGGCATTCCGGACACGATGCCACTCACGAAACGTCATGAACTAATTCTCTTTACCACATAAAAAATCAGTCCCAATTTGTTTTGACTCGGCCACGTAGAACCACACAATTTAAGTCAGCTCTACATATGTAATTTTAAACCTATACTTCTAAATAGCTCTGTGGGATTATTTGTAGTTTAAAATGTTGATTATGAATCGATGCAGGAAAATAAAAACTTGAAATCTTCTTTAAGAATTTTTGCCCCATTCGTTCATAGGAGGTCTGACTGTCATGTAATGAATCACTGGTTATGGGGCAAGTGTTTATCGGAACAGTTGATTGGAAACACACTTTGTAATAAGGTCCTGGGATAGTTAAAAAAATTGAAGTACCTGTTCCTACCAGTAACTTTGTTAGTCAATTGCAGAAAATGTGTTCTTATTTTTTTAGGGGAACTGGAATGGAGATTTGAAGGCAGAGACAGCCAAAAACATCAGCGAAATTGCTGCCCTCGTTGGCAATATTGATTCGGAAGCTTCCTCACCTGACCTTCCAGTCATTGAAGAAGTTCATTCTAATGGGAATCAAGAATCGCACTTGCTTCAAGAGGGAACAATGAAGCAGGAGACGGAGACGGAGAGTGAGTCATGGAGCCAGGTACGGTGTGTTTACTTGATAGATTACACGAGGATGTGGAAGCCATTAGAAGTCATCTTGACCCCACCTCATTCTGAGAAAATGGCACTTCTATAGCTTTGATTTGTATAGCTGAATCCACTCTTGTTATGGTACCAATAACTAAGATGAATCATTTCGACCAATGTCTTTGTCTGATTAAGTGTGCCTTTACTTGAAGATTTTAATGGCCATGACATCTCAAAAACAATGACAAATGAAGACAGCCACTTTTGACATCCACCTCCTGACTTGATTGTGCAGTGTTTGCGCAACATACATTCTAAAAAATATGGGAATTTTTAAAGGTCAGCATATTTGAATTAGTGACAACCCCATAAATGAAGGAATTAGATGATTTTACGTAGATATGTTTTTCACAGTGAATATTTTGTCGAATGCTCCATATATCTGGAGATCTTTGTTTATAATGTTACCTGGAGTGTACTACAAGTCTGATTATTATATTATTACGAATCTCTAGTTGCCTTTCATTTTACTTCAGGCCTCCACTTCTGCAACCTGGGAGAACACTGGGCCCATCAAATTTGAGGAGATTCCATTAGAGGCAAGTGTTTCACAATATTTTAGAGCACATGGGTAGGTGTTTGCTGCAACTGATGTGAATAGAACTAACGGGAACAAGAGCTGAAATAGATTCACTAATTGTCTTATTGCAGGTTGATGAAACAGACAATCTTGAAATTGGTGACTTGACTTTGGATGTGAATGACTCCATTGATGAACATGCCCCATCCGCTCCCTCAGCTAACGATGCTCTTCGTGGTTCAAGTCGGGGAAAAAACCAAAGGCGACAAAGGAAGGTATGTTTCTCTTGGTGTTAAGCCAAAAGGACCTATTACTGATGGAAAAGCCGGTTATTTTGCCAGTTAAATGTCACATGAACCCAACATGAATTTTAACATGGATCTTACAACAAACAGTATTGGTGTAACACCAGATCTTTCCCCGGAATAAAATTATTCCAGTGTAGCTAGGCCTGCACTGAAACTAATTAATGCAGTGCTTGTCCTACTGTTATTTTTATTACTGGAGTCCGGATTTTTAGGCAAATGCCTAAATAGTACCTTAACCGTTGCGATGGTTTTGTGAAGAGATCTATCCATTTCATAAGTGAAGGATGTGGAAAATGCAGGTTTTATAGTGCCTAAAATGGCCAATTTTTTTGGATTTGGGAACTATTTTGCCTATTGTGGCGTTTTGCATTTCGCTATTTGGCATTTTTTGGGATATTTTTTGAACATTGTGAACCGATTTCGGGACTTCTTGAGCCCATTAAGAGGCATATTTGGGTGTTTTTTCCGGGCTATTTTGTGTGCTCCTGAAAGGACCAAAATCATCCAGAAGTCATGCGAATCATGTTGCCGTGGCGCGTATGCCAAATACTTTTCTAAATTTTAGACAAATATTTAGCTCACCATATTGTACAAGTGGAGAGCGGTCCAGTGGAGTCCAGTGGAGCAAACGATACTTGCTTGCACTTTATGTCTTTTGCCCACCTTTTGTGATTGCCTGTAAGTTAATCGTTGTTATTCGGTTTTCACTCCGGTTTGTGACTTATTAAATACTTTAGGAGTTTAGGCCTAGATAAAATTATGCTGTCTTATTCATTTTCTGTAAAAGTATAATCTTTGTGCCTATTTGAGGTTTTTTCATGCTTATTTCAGTGCTTATTTTGGTGTTATTTCGTGCCTATTTCGGGTTTTTTTTCTGCCTAAAAATCTGGACTTTCTTTCCCATTTATTACACAGCCGCAGTGGCCTATAAATTATTTTTCATAGCCAGACTTGGGATTGATACATGTGTGTCTACCTAAAATGTTCGCTTTCTTTTGCCGAGTGGCCTACTTTATGATGGATAGCTTCCAATAAAGCCACACACTTGGCAATGTTAAGGTTAATTTAATAATAATAATAATAATAATAATAATAATAATAATAATAATAATAATAATAATAATAATAATCTGGGTAGTGATTTGACCCCTCATGGGGACCTTTAATGTGAATGTCATGTAGAGTGCCTGGGCCCACAGGCAAGGATTAGTGGGAGGGGAAGTGCAAGGTGCAGGCCAATGTCTCATATGGTCATTTTGTGAGTTCTCCTGGGTGGTTAGTCTCAAGGAATCCCACCCGAGACGAAACCAGAGACGATCCAACTCTGCACTAGATGAGGGGGGAGAAAGCCCGGGCTTGGGATCGAACTCGGCACCCTTACATCTGTGGGCGTGTATGTTTCCACAGCACCAATCCACCTCCCCTGTTAACATTAATTTATGTAATCTTAAAAGTACGCTGGCATTCATAAGCTAAAATTACCTTCAGCTTAGGGAACATAATTATGCTCATGTGTATATGTTCGGTGGTGGTGGTGTGAATTTTCGAAATTTAAAAAGCTGTGCATTACTTTTTATTCTCTCTCATCTTAAACCTTTGGTAGAGTTGGTTTCTATCTTCTTTTTTAAAAAGGCTGCAGATTGATCAGAATGCTATTGTCCTTTATCACAACTTTTAATCAACTTAAAACTTGAAATGCTCATTACCACCTGATTTACTTTTGAACTCTTTGTAGTGCAAGCAGCTTATGCAGCCAACCAAAACAGATAGTCCAAATGACACTGACGCCTTCTCTGATCTGAACCTTGGGACTTCTGGTGCTTTGGATACAGTGAAAGGAAAGGAGATGCCTGGGAAAGAATGGCATCAGTGTGATCGATGCTCATATAGGACTAAACACAGTGGGTTGTTCAAAAGGCATAGATTTGTTCACGGAAGTGATGAAAAGCCTTTTGGTTGCACTGCCTGTGAAAAACGGTACATGTCAAGCAAGGCCTTGAAATTGCATTATAAGGTTGTCCATCTTGGTATTATGCCTTATTCTTGTGAAGTGTGTGGTAAGAGGTTTCGTGATAGGTGTGTTTTGGAAGATCACAAGGTGACCCACACTGGCAGGAAGCAGTATTCGTGTCAAGTGTGCAAAAAATCCTACACACTAGCTAGGCAACTGAAGTATCACATGCAAATTCACACTGGGGAAAGAGAGTTGCACTCTTGCTCCCACTGTGGCCAAAAGTTTGAGTACAAATATATCTTGGTTGCCCATATGAAGACTCACACTGGTGAGAAGCCGTATTGTTGTGACATATGCCAGAGGAAATTTGCTCGTCGTGATCACTTAAATTATCACAAGAAAACCCACACAAGAAAAGGGTTGTAAAGTTGCACCTTGTCTTGTTTGTTTGCTTCTTTTGTTTAATCCCGATGAGCAATTATACATGCCTGTTCTGGGCGACTTCTGAACAGAAGCTCGACCTTGTTGATGTACATAATACACATTGGTCTTGGTAACGTTAGAGTTGCGCCATGTGCCATAACACATTTTCTGCCTTGCCATGAAACACCACACGCTAATGCACGCTGGTGTCAAGTCAATTCATTGCAACTTGTGTCAGAAAATGTCTTGCGATTCCTTTGTATTAATGAGATCATTCAAATGATGTTATTTTGATATCTGGTTTAACCTAACCATGTTTCTGCCTCGATGCAGATCCAAAGTTACAATAAAAGGCAGGAAGAGTGAAAGAAAACTTAAGATTTACATTTTTGAACCTTTTGAACTTGTAAATTTATCAATTAGCAAATAATCATAATTATCACATCATATATCTGCGCTTATCTTGCAGTGGTAAGCCATGTATAGAGGTCATAATATGCAGCCATGAACAGTACATGACTGGCTGGCAGGAACAGAAGGGTAATTTCACTGCATGGTAAGCTTGTAATTTTTATTACAGGTGACATAAAGATAACAAATGGCTACACTGTCATACTTAAACTGTAGAATTCATAATATGTAGCCTACATTCTCAAAATTTAAAGTCAATGAGCAATTGAGCACATGGCCCTCGTAAAACTGATAAAAGAGTAAAGACGGAGAATCTGTTTGTTGTAAGTGATGTTAATAGAACTGGTGAAAACAAGGGCAGATTCACTACAAGTCTTATTGAATATTGCAGGTTGATGAAACGGAAAAGGCTGAAGTAGGTGACCTGACCTTGAGTGTGAATGACTCCAGCGATGAACATGGACCATCTGCTCCCTCAGCTGATGGTCCTGGTTGTGGCTCAAGTTGCGAAAAAAACCAAAGGCAACAACGGAAGGTGAGTTTGTCTTATTGTTAGTGTTGAGGAAATCAGGGTCTAACGCAATTCCTGGAAAATGGCATGTTTTTGCCAGTTAACTGGAACATAATGGGAACATAATCGTGATGCTATAGAATGGTAATATGATATGAATATATTGTTGTGTTAGATAACTTGGAAATAAAATTTATTGTTTCGTGTTTTGAGCATGACATAATTATAAAGAAAAATCAAAAAGTGATACAGTAAAACTTCCCTAAGTCGAAGTTCTCTATAAGTCGAAGAAAATGATGAGCTTGGTTGGTCACAATGTAAAATAATAGGAAATAAACTTCCCTAAATGGAATTTCTATAACTGAAAGTTCTCCATAACTCGAAGTGCAGGCAGGGCCTTTCGATGGGATATCAATGCATTTCCAGTCTCCCTAAGTCGAAGTTCATGTTGGCGAGTATGGAAAATTGTCTCATTTCCCAGACGAAGGGTCGAGAGTAGGCCACATGTACAGAAAGGCTCAATTTCCTGATCTCCGTCTACCAGACGTAGCCAAAGAAGTGTTTGATTCGATTGTGACAATTGCATCCTTGAATCCACAGCTTGAATCTAAGAGTAGCCAAATGTCCATATAGCTGAGGTTTTTTTTACAACAAAACAATGAGAAACACTGTAAGTGTGATAGTGACAATAATTTTAAAGTTTGGAACACCTTTCGTCGCTGGATATAAAGGTAGGCTTCCTTATAGAGTTCTGTGGTTAAAATTTTCTAAACTTCTCTAACTAGAATCTTCTATAACTCGAAGTTTTTTTTCCGGTCCCATGGAGATTCGACTTATGGAAGTTTTACTGTATATGAATTGTGTGGCCCCAACAAATGTGCATCAGTTAACCCTTTGCTGCCTACGGCCATCATATGATTTCCGAGCTTGCATTGCTGGAGGGCCTATGGAAATCATATGATGTCCGAAGATTTGCCCTGCCAACTTGGGTCATTTTTCAACGCAAAAAATTTCAACCTCACCGATTTTTTTGAAATTCGGTGCATTGGTAGCCCACCCCAAGGGATGAAAAACGCACCTATAGTTACCTGCTAAAAATGACCTCGTGACCCAATTTTGAGGGGGGCAGAGGTCAAATCAGAAAATTTCGACCTCACCGATTTCCTTCAAATTCGGTGCATTGGTAGCCCACACCAAGGGATGAAAAACGCACCTATAGTTACCTGATCAAAATGACCTCGTGACCCAATTTTGAGGGGGGCAGAGGTCAAATTTCGACCTCACCGGATTTTCTTCAAATTCGGTGCATTGGTAGCCCACACCAAGGGATGAAAAACGCACATATAGTTACCTGATCAAAATGA
>KZ538903.1:50318-83700 GCA_000934665.2 Catajapyx aquilonaris | reverse complement strand
TTCTAGGCTGACAGTGACGTCACCAGTAGCCTACATAAAAACCCCAATTACTCCGGAACTGAAACTGATATCTTGAAACGGAATATGCCAAAAAAATTCAAAAAATGTGGGCGAATTTATTATGTAGTTTCCAAAATGAAGGCTACTTCCCCATTGTGGTAATCCACCCCCCTACAAGGGCTCTGTTCTCTCCAATGCAATAATGTAAAGCAAAAAAAAAAAACTCCGAAGACTGTGCACATAGCCTACTAAGTTAATCCAATAATTTTCTACCGCCTTCAAAGGAGGACACCTACCAGAATAGTTCCAGTTTGGAAGCGGGTCAGTGTGTGAACATTTCCTGCATTATTTAGTCATTGTATAGGACTTCATCTTGACATGGAAGGAGCTGGTGTTAATATTTTTACATTCAATCCCGAGATAAGACCGGATATGTTCACCTGATGTCCCGCCTCCAAGCCAAGATTTCTCTCAATGCCATGATGTGAAGTTACGAACCCGACACGTGAAAAATTCATTAATTATGAATTTCCATCATCAAGTTGAAAGAGGAATGAAAATAACAGTCACTGTCGTATTCAATTAGATTCGTTTCAAGCTGGGAAAGATTCCCCACGAGGCGAGGCCCAGAATCGGGTCCCAAATGTCTGTCACGTGTAACCTGAGTGAGAGAATGAGTCTCGGCGAGCAGGTCCCAGTTGCCACGCTCTGAAATTTAACGCATTTTCTGGCAATTGGTGGCCACTTTATACGTTACCGGTTTGTTCCGTCAATTCCGTAGATTTTTTTGGCATGTCGGATTTTTTATACTAAGAGTAAGTCTAGATCTACGTTAGTCGAGTCTACTTATAGGTCGGGGGTTTCCTGTACTCCAGACCCTTGCGCACTTGAGACATTTACTTTGATGACTTCTACACACAACAGCACTTGTTAGACGAATGGGCTGTGTCAAAGTCTGAGCATGTACCTAGAATACAGCTAGAGTCTCTATTTGTCAACAGTAGCATGTGAGTTACCAACTTCATTTCCTGACAGTGTTGCCACTACTTTATTTACAACCCTCGTACGTTTGACGACTCAATATAATATGCTACTTCGGGGGAGAATCTCCTCTGTTAGGTCGTTAGGTAAAGAGTAGCCAAAAAATAAGTAAAGAATTTTATAACACGTGCTAAATAATACAATGTAGCCAGATTGAAAATCACGATAGAAATTTGTATTAAATGTTTCATTTCCATTGTATTAAGAAACTTCTTCAGTTACATACACGAGAGACGAATTGAAAAATTTACTATCATTTTCCTTTAATTTCCGGTACAGTAAGAAAAATTAAAGTACTAGGCATATTAATATTTTTCAAACAGGGGAATGTATTTAACATTGTGCAAAATACTGCTTGAAAATTATTAAGAAGTAAAAAAGCTAAAATTCAGGAAGCCAAGTAGCCTAATACTTTAATTCTTCTGGTAGTATATTTTGTTCGATACAAAGAAGTGGCATTTCTGCCTTTCCGACACTTTATGTTTTCTCGAACCTCTTTTCCAGGCAAGCATTGAGTTGTACACGAGAAACCGTAGGAGAAAATTCCTTTGAAAGGGCTACCAGGCCTATTTGTTCGGAGCACACCATGCAGCCTCCTTGAATAATGTAACATTATATTGTAGGCTATCAACCGTTTTTAAATTCACGCAGGCTCGGAGCTCTGGAGGATAACAGAGCCAGTAGCCACCGAGCGAGGGTTGGTAAATGGTAACCTCATACTAAAATTCACTTACACAGTATTGTAAGGCTGTAAAAAGTAGATCTATCTTCTGCTAGTTTGTCTCGTCACATGCAATAAGCTGGTCAGAATATAGAGTAGGAATTGAACTGTCACAGTGCAACTTTGTAGGAGAATATGAGGCTATCAAATAATCACTGATACTAATCGAGAGACTTCCGAAGACAACTCAGTACCAGTTCTGTAATTCTGGACTTCTCTCCGGTTTTTTTTACACTATCTCATAAACGCAGAGACATATTACTGTGGCTGACTTGAGTCTTGGCGTAGATTGTGGTACAAGTTTGTGGAGGATAATTTACTACTTGCAGGCCGAATCAGGAGGAACTTTAAGGTGTTATCACACAGTACAGCACTGTATGCCTACTATTTGGTGCAGGTTGATAAGCAATATGCCCATGCATTGTTCTCCCTTATCTACCATATTATACCTTTAAGAGTGAATTAAATGTGGATTTATTATGAAAATTGCTATCCCAGATGGGCACAGTAACTCCAAACCTGGTTGCTGCTTAGAGGAGAATATTGCTGTGTTAGAAACTTGGTGGACCATCAAGCGCTCTTATGATTCATAGTGGAGTCTTTAAACAATGGCGGCCATCATTGAAACTGTGAAACCCACAACTGGGCCCTTTCCAAGTTTTGATTTACTACTGGGGGTCGAGGAGGAAAAATGATTCTTACCTATAGAGTTAACGGTTGGGAGGAAAGCATTTCCCGTATTTTGTTGATCTAATAACTCCTACGCCAACGTTTGTTCAGCAGAAATGCCAACATTGTTGGACTCATTACCTTGAAATGAACTCGTGATGAAACTGTATTCGAAATAAAAATGGAATATATATCTTGCTGTGGCTTTTTGCCACTGAGCGGCAGGCAATCGATCAGCCACGATCAACAGATAAATAACATATCATTAAAATTTTATTTTCCCAACGCTTCCTTTCATGTTGATTCTGCACTGAGAATGGGAATTAAGCCCCCCTATCGCGTTATTTTGTAAACATGAAGCTGACTGTGTTTTGAATGGGTCTAATGGACGAATGTCAGGCATACCGTCAGTTGCAAAACGATGCAAGACCACACGCGAATATATTGTTCACGCTGCGAAAAGACCTAATGCTTCTGAAGTGAGATGTCAAAATCGTGCCCTTTTTTTATAATTTTTTGGGTACAGTATGTGGGCATGAAGCGTCAACAGCAGGTTATTAGGAAGCAGGCCAGCTCACTCACTCGGAAACCCGCTGCAAATGAGATACCACAGTACTGGGGAGGTAAACTCGTTTCCTGTGCTGGAGGAGATTCGACCAGACAAAAACTGCCACTAATGTCCGCAAAACATTAGTGGTAAAAGCCATGGCTTTATTTTCCGCACTTAGGTGTAGGGCAGCAACGCACCCTGTTATACAAAACATCTCCCTGGCGCTTTTCAGGATACTCTCTTGAAGTAGGGAGTGTTTTAGCACGCTCCAGAAACTGCCCGCATGAATTAGATTCAGGGAAGGTTTGTACTGTGTACACAATTTTCACATCTACGGCTTATTTTTCCACATAATGCTACCATATGCTTCTTCTGAAGACAAGTGGAAAAGAGTAGCTGTTGGACTATACAGGGAGATTCTGCATGCTGTAACCCACATGCAGTATTTGACTGTAGAGTGGAAATGGATTCTGCAAAAAAAATGCAATAAAATATAAAATGCACATTTTACATCTTGTGCTCAAAAGTGATCACCCTGCAACCTTCAACACATTAGGTGGTCATGGTGCATTATTGTTCCGGATTTGTTTGCAAACAACCTCTCAGGATAGTTCAAGAAAAGAAATCGGCAGGGTTAATGTTAATGTAACATTAGAGGAGCCTGTCTCATCGGATTAAAACTCCCCTAAAAATAAGGCGCATTTTCTGCACTTTCAGCATCCTATACACTGTGTACACATTTTTCCCGAGCTCTCCTTAATTTAGCAGAAGATTACTACCACACCTATATGCCAGGAATTGTACGCTTGCATGCATCCAACGGAGTTTCAGCCCCATGTAGCCTTAACACTGATGCATCTCCATCTATTTATGCCCACCACTGTACATAACAGTGTCCCTCCGAATGAAAAGAGGCCGGATATGCCGAAAGCTGACCATAACGCTGAAAGCACACGCGGCCATGTCTTTCATATCGCATTGCGCATGACCGCCTCATAATCAGGGTGGGAATGGTAGCCAGGGCGCTGCGGAAGAAGCGTCAGTAGGTAGGCTACAGGGATGAATATGGAGGAAGCAGTGGCAGCATAAAAGTGTCCCAAAGGGGATGGGTGGTTGGTGGCTGGATGGGTGGGTGGGTTGAAGGGGGTAGGGGAGAACCTACAGAAAGTGCTGGCGGCGCTCATTTACGCCCGGCCGCACATGATTGCAAGCGCCGCAGCTGAGTCATGTGGCGGCGGCCTACCCGAGGCTTCATTCACTATTTTCGCCGAAACAAACGCTACACAGATAGGGGGGTTGGCCGCTTGCTCCCCCGGACCATCCATTACCTTGGCCCGACTATCAATTATAAGCGCACCCAAGTCCCAATGACAGCTTAGTCAAGGGGGGAGGGAGGGGGGATGGAGAGGGGAGAGGGGGAATTTGTAGCGCCACTTTAACGACCTCATCCTCTTTCCATTTGGCAAATGGCCCTCCCCTTGCTCACTGCTGCCTTAATAAGCCTATTGGGGGAGGCGAAAAATGTACCGGCTGGACATTATTCTCCGGGTGGACATGTGTGGAGCGATGTCAGCGTAGAATCTCGTACACCTTTTCAATTGAATGAGAGGGAATGAAAAGAGGAATCAGCGATGGCTCACTCTGATATGGGGTATATGGGTATTTTTTTTACAAATAGAAGTTTAGGTTATTTTTCTGATTGGATGATTATGAAAATAAGCATGCACGCTAGGTTTAGTAACACGTGCAGAATGATGCTTGAAGAAAAATCACCCTAATGTTGACATTTGAAAATGCGACCGCATAAAAATGACTCCCTGACACATGTAATCACGAACTGGCGGAATCAGTGAAATGAATCGCATAAATCATGAGCGCATGGATCGAAAAATAAGCAGGCAAAATCCGAATGAGCAGTCGTTGAGTGTATACCAGCAACAGTAGATGCACCTGGAGATAGCCATCCCACTAATGAAATATTCGGATTCACTTAGGCGATGTGGCAAGATGAGGATCGACAACCGGAGCGAGGGGGAAATTTCGCCAGCGGTGTATGTTTTAAATTGGCAATTTGAAGAACCGAAACACCATTTTCCTAGCACCGTATATGTCCCGTACGGCTTCATAAAGCGCCCGCGATCGGTGTCAACTGGGCATTTAGCTCCGATTAGCTCGCATTAACCATTGCTGTAATAAATGGGATTCTTGCACAAGCACCCCCCATTCCATGTATACACAAACGCGAGAACATCCTTTTTAACGCTAGTCATGATTTTTATTGACGTAGGCGCGGCGCCGTTTCGTTTTTGTTTCATGTATGCTGGGGCTATTGTAGCACAGCTGCTATCCCGCGTCTTTTGTCTCTCATGCCGCTTGCAGGCAGTTTGTGGCCCACAAGCAGAGTAGATTTTCGGAATAGGGGTGTAGTAGGGCTCCATCAAGTGAAACAATAACCAACTGCGCATTTCGTTCCCAATATTATTGTCGAGATGAATGGGAGTTATCTCCGTGGGGAACCAGTGTTAATTTGCTAATGAAGATGAAAGCATTTTTCCTTGCCTGCTCTCTGTTTGGCGGGTTACAAAACGCGTGGGACGAAGCGTGCTGCAATGGAAATTTAGTGTTTTTGTCATAAACCTACGCAGTAACTTTAAAAGAGCTTGTTGCACATCCCTTTGTTGCAGTCAGCATTTTATTAGCCTACAAAACATTGTATCACAACGTGAAGTCTTTTGAAGTAAATTTCTCGACACTTCGCCAACTTCTGTCACAGCAGGCGTGTAAGCAGTGCTTTGAAGGATTGTAGTGCGAGTAGAGAAGAAAGTGTACTCGAAACTTGTAACTGGCGTAATCGCTTTAGAGTGGGAACGCAACGGCCGCAATTGAATATTGAGTGAATGCAGAGATCCGCGGAAACCTTGAGAAGTAGGCCATGTGTTACATTCATTGGTAATGATGTAGGGAGGCCCAGCATAATTAGTGTGATTCCCACCGCGAGAACATTTCTGGGGATTAGTCACGGGCCGACTCCTTTCCTAACGGCCTTTTCACACTTGCCAAAATGGTCTCCCAGGTGAGAGTTTAGTCCGGAATTTTGGCACCTTTCCGGGTTCAAATACGGTACAGTTACGGTTAATCCAAGCTTGATATCTAACTCTTGGCTAAGTAGTTCTCCGCAGAGTTATCGCTGCAAGTTTGGAAAGAACATTTAAATGTAACGGGAGAGAAGAGTAATGCACTTACTGACCAACGATCGGGCATAACGGTAAAAACGAGGAGGAATAATTTTGTTCTTCCTCGAGCTTCCAATTCGCATAGGAAATAGAAGGTTGGAAATGGTGGGGGATATTGGGGAATTAATCTTGTTTATGTGGGACATTGGCGGAACTGTCAGAAAGTAACGTCTCCCAAAGATCCATCTCATAGAGAATTCAGTGTCCATTAGCGTTAATGACTTGGGTGAAGGGAATATTTCAGGAGGTGCCGTGATCTGTATCGTGCATATAACATGTTTATAGTTCCGTAAAGTCAACTTCGTTCATGCTGGTGATGCAAAGAAAAATAATAATAACATTCTTCCTAGTTTCATATTTTATGGCCAGCTCTCAAAACGACGTTTGCAGAGTCGTTTCTGGTAATGTTGATGGATTATTTCCCCTTTCATGATCTCGGAGACATGGTTATTGTTTATCCACAACACATCGTAGCCCCCATTTTGTCACCAGTCCGAAAGAGTTATAGGAGTACGTAATGGTTCCAATATCCTATAATACTCGCATGCAACGTGATCATACATTGCTCGTGCATGTGTAGCGATAAGATTTACAAGTTGGAGGGTTCTCGACCAATTCATTTCTGAATACTGGCATGACCTTTTGGAGTTATCATCGCTGACCCCCAGAAACATTTCTATCCATCGCATTCGCAACCGTATCTCACAATAAGGGGAAACAGCTCGGCGGGAATTGAAGGGCGTTTTGCTCAACTATTGATTCCAAATGAGTAGATTAATGGACGTCATGGCAGCCTATAATTTGCACCGACAGCCGTCAAATGTAAACATCAAAAATCTGACAGCGATCGGAGCATAACCGACTGCTTCCTAGCACTGCAGATTTATTTCATCATGTTGTGTGTTTGGGGGGGGGGGGGAGCTTCCGAACTCAGAAGTGGAATAATGACCATTTTCCGAAATGAGCATGACACACACTAGGAAGTACGATCAGTGATGAATTCACTCTCGAAATGAGGCTTCCCCTGCATTTGCGATTTGTGTTTTCCCGCATTACCGGTACTGGCTTTTCCGGCAAATGAAGAGTTACGGAGGTCACTTTCAAAATAGGATATCATTTTGTAGGCCATTTTCCGCCACATTGAGGCACGTCAAAATGCCAATGAGATACTACTCGTGTCGTAAGATAATAAATATAAAAAGTGATACTTTTTGAAGTGGAGTAAAACGCCCTTGCTGCTAGCTACACTGCAGTCTATCCCCTTAAAGCCTCGTTGAAAGATGTTATTTAGGAAGCAATTACCCTGATGGTGGAAACATAAGAAATTACTTCATAGTAGGGTATAGATCCAACTTTTGAAATAACAATTTACGCTCCCGGGTAGGATGCACATCCTAAAGTACGGATTTGAGTAAGGCCTACTTACTTGAAGGTGAAACTCTTCTATACTCCCCAGCATGATTTTATTAATGGCTCCCTCGACGTTCATTTTTCTTCGAGGTATATAGACAATCCTGTCAGCCACTTCTGACTCCCCTCAACTTTAAGGAGCTGTCTCTCGTTAATTGATTGAGGCTCGGATATACACTGGCTTGTTAGTACATTGCACGAGCTGTATCGGTTATCGAACAGCAAAACCATGTTGTATAAGATAGCGTTATTGAATTTGAGGATGGTTAATGACTGTGTAGTGGAAGACTCCGGAAGCCATCATGCCTACTTGCGAAAATATAACGCCGCCAGTCACGGAGCGTGACGCGATCAAAATGACACTGTTCATTCGTGATAAACGAAGCGCAGTAAATATAATATTTTCTTAAAGAAATCAATTTCACATCCTCAATGAATGGTTTTTAAAAATCCTCCTAAGTGAATGAAATTCTCCTATTTTCACAGGTGTACTTTGTTAGAATGGAAACCAAGCGTGTTTCTCTGTAAAAGGTGGCAAGATGACGTGACTACCGTGAAAGACCATTAAAATTTTAAGCGATACAGGAGCCTGATTAATGCTGCGAGGACAATGAACCTAAGTACAGCTGACAAGCTACAACCTAAAGTACACGTTAGGCCAGAAACAGGGGGTGCAATAGTGTTGGATAAACCAGACCATTGTGTCAGCGCTTCGCGAGGGGAAAGGGTGGCGGTGTAGATGTCGTGCTCAGAGGTGGCTCACCAGCGCGACATTGTAAGGGTGCCAATCTAAACCATCAAACACGCTTTGCCAACTAGCACGCTTGGTATTGACGAACAGAAGCTGGATTCTCGACCTCAAACTGCTATTTTCAATTTCCAATGGCTGTCCTTCCACGTGACATTTTCGACATTTTAATGGGCTTACTTAGCACTAGCATCAGCACTTCCACTTGCAGAGCATAGTTCTTTCCAAATGCTCAATGCAGAGTGTCGGTATACATACGGTCATACGGTACATTTCTGCGGCCTAACCTAACCTGTCACCCAGGCCTGAACCTCCACGACGAGACGCGACGTCCACAAAACGTGATGCCTTTTGTAGTATCACTTTCTTGAATCACCCACTGCACTCCCCTGACCTTTCATATTCACACTTTTTTCCCTTAATAGCCTTTAATGAAGGGATCTCGCTTTTCGGACGTTTAGACCCGTGAACAGCTGTGTGACAACAGATCTGGAGGGGGGCGGGGGCAAAGCTAACTTTTTCTAGCTGTTCTCAGAACCTTTATGAACTATTTCAAAATTGTGCTGTGTCTAATGGAGAGCAGCTCTTGAGAGCACTTTAAATGCCAATAAAGGTACTTCCATGTGCCTCCTGCTTTGTAGCTTTTATCGTAACATTTACCGAACTTTTCAGATGCACCACGTACTATATCGCTCAAAAAGATAGAGACGATTGGCATTTGATTCAAGTGCAAGTTGCACTTGAGTCAAATGCAAAATCGTCTCTATCTTTTTGGGCGATATAGTACATACAGTCACAAGTTCATGCTCTAGATACAGGATACCTACTTGTATGTTGAGTAAGAAAAATAATACATTGTTTGTCATATAAATTTCCTGAACCCATTTTCCCCGCTCATTAAAATATAACTTTCCCAGTTTCCCAACGACATGAAATTATTTAGGCCTGCTTCTAAATATTTTTCTGTTAATACATCTTAACATCTCAATAGGCAATAACTGTCTGTATTTAGGATAAGTGTCACACAGACTGAAATAATTATGAAAATTGAGGGCCTTCCTAATTGATGTGAGTACCTCTAGATGCCATATTTAAGCAGTGTGAGTCTAGAATCGGGGGCAATATGAGCGTTGTCTGGGAACAATAAAATGGAATAATAAGCTAACCTCGCAAAGTTCCCCATTTATTCAGGAGCCCCAACCCCATAAGGGCCTATTTCTTGTTGGAGCCTCGTCCCGGCTGTCTAGTAACAATAGAGACGTGACTTTAGAAGCAAAGCAGGGAATTTGCAAGGTTAATTAAGTCCTCGGTCTTCAATTCATTTCATCGCGAGTTGGCGTGTAGTGCAATGCAGTGGAGACGATACTGGCATCATCTGTTATGGGCTCCAGGGACCCATCTTTCGCCTCGCCTAACAAAATATTGTAACAAGACTCGCTCCGTGTTACAGATTCGTGATGGGAATATCAGGTCACTTTAACGCCATCATCGGAACTCCTTCATATTAATTCCGGCTTTCACCAAAGAGTACGGTATATGTAAAGCATAGACTGTGATACCGTACTATCGCCACACCAGCAGTCGTACATCGCTATAATACCAGCATGCAATTTGTTCTTTTCAAAAATGGAAACGCTTAATTATTGTGCCTTTTGTATCATGTAGGCCCTATAGTGCATAGTCTATCGACTTCGAAAATATAAATACTGTACACAGAACTTATTTTCCGACTATCGTAGTTTAGGATCTATTTTGGCGTCAATGTCATCTGATTTTCACTAAGAATGAACCTATAGCAACTGTAATTTCTGTGTGCTGTAGACACCGAAACAGAATGAGAGAATCAAGTGGCACAGATGTGAAACAAGTTACAGTGACATTTGTAGGAGAACTTGTGAACTAGTAAAATACTCTATGACATCTTTTGACTGCGTCAGATTAGCATGATAGAACTACTCTCCTATTGATTGTGGAAATTCAAATCAGAAACTTGATATGATAATGCATGCCTGCCAAGTCAACGATTGTGACACTGACGCCTGAGATTATGCTGCAGGTGTCGATCGTCATGTGATTATGACAACCCAATGATTGCTAGTTTGGGACCAGGGGAAATTTCTACGCGTTGGGGTCTGTTACCTTCCCAACTACGTGATTATATGACATTGCAAAAATAATGTAAACAATTTATAAAAAAGTTACAGTATGCTCTGTGGCACATTTATTGGCAGGAGTTTTTGCCATGGCCTGTTCGACGATGAAAGTTTTATGTAGAATTTAATGTCTGAAAAATATTTGCCGGAGAATCATTAAATAATCCGAAGATTTTATATCTAGAAATAATGATGATAATAATAACAACAACAATAACAATAACAACAAGAACAACAATATGCATTTCCTATCAACAATTCGAAGTTCAGAAATTACTGAATATTATCACAACACACAATACATTAATTTTTGAACAGCCTTTTAGTAAATTGTATTTATTTAATATTTGTATAATTAATGGAGTGTAGCCTATTATGTAATAACTATGTCAATTGCACTGAATTGTCAGTGCATTCGGAAAGTACAATACATTGAATTCATATGCTATAGGAACACCACATAATTTGATATTTAAACAGTGGGTTGATTATCATTGTGTTGACAGACTAACTTTATTGTCATACTCACGGGATGAGTCAAAGCATTTGTCACCGTCAACTCATAAAAGTACTGGCAGGCAAATTAGTGCTCCATGGCAACAATATGATTACAGTATGAAGTTATTGTGACGTACAGACGTACAGTGGGCCTACTCGTACATGGTTAAGTGCCACTACGGAGATGTGCCATTTGCCAGTCATATTATTTATATTATGAGTGATAGTAATAAAATCGTATCCCACTCTAAATGAAAAAAAAAAACAAATCACAAAATCTTAGTGATAGCAAAATATTTAAATATTGATGAATATGACTCGTAGTCTACTTCAATACCTTTAGCATCTTTCCTTCCCTGTACAACAACACTTCAAGACTGATTTGATACCAATATATTGTAACCTAATTTTTAATCAATTTCTTTACATGGAGGCACCCACGGATTACCACATCCCCTTAAAGTAAATTCGCGTTTCCTCAGTAGGGGGCCTACTATTAGTTGCTTGCTCCTACATTTTACTAATGACGGTGCAAGTGAGATCTTTTCTTGTTTACGATTCAAAACCGGGAGCCGTATAACTCTGAATCAACAGTATGAAAATAATGATCTGACGGCTTATTGTAGTTCCGTCCCGCTTTCTACGTCATGCCTGCATCGGTGCTCATCGCTACTCAGAGCAAACAATGAAGCTCTAGAAATGATTACACGTGGTGTAAGAAGGCAATGGGCTCCATGTTCCTGCGGAAGGTGGGCGGACGCGAAACGGGCCGTTTGTCCCTCCATTTGGCGCCAGGTGCTCGTTGAAGCTGTACAGCCAGCCGACATACTCATTAAGGCCTTCCCCCTCATGTAACTCCGGAATCAAGGGAGTAGTGCGGGTGAGTGGAAGAGAGAGAGAGAAGGGGGGAGGGGGTAAGGTAGTAGGGGTAAGAGAAAAGGAAAAGCACGAGTCCCGAGACGGGTCTATATTTTTACTAGGCATAGGCGTCGAGAATGGGTAGTAGTGGTCCACTGCCACTTCCCCCTGACAACTTGTTCAAAGTTTCAAATGGTCGGGGGACTTCTCTCTGTGGACGTTTTGCGACGTTTACCCTTCCCAGGTTGGCCAAAGGGAAAGTGTCCCGTATTATGGACTGGATAGCGCACAGGGACCTCACTGCGGGACTTTTATCAACTAAGGATTTCCGCACGTGGCGGCGTTGGCACTACAGGGACACTGGTGCACCCAGATCACGGTCTTAGAATATACCTACAGTATATCGTCAATGCGCTTTTTGTGTACTGTATTTATTGACTGGAAATATGCGTGAGGATTGATTCGTGTTCATTTTCTCATGGTACGAACCATAATATGCTGTATATCATAAATACCGTCAATTGGGGTGAGACTGTCCCAGGTGGGGTGAGATTGTGCCAGCGCATTTTTTTTATAACAGTGCGCCCTACTGGCAGCAAGCGACTTTAGGCATGTTTTACTACTGTACGCGTACATTGAGGGATGGTCAAGGTTGGCAATGACGAGTAAAATTCGCGGTATGGCGCACTGTTGTCAAAAAAATGCGCTGGCACAATCTCACCCCTATTGACGGTACGTTTTCAATTTCAGCAGCTTGAGTATTTTTTAAATGTTCGAATGTGGGCTGTGGCAGTCTCAAGAGCAAAAATCGTGGATTTGTTTCAGCACCATTTACTGTCTTATCAAGAACATCAATTCACAACCACGTCTACGGCATAACTCTGCTAACTTTGTGGGAATGTATCATTATTAGATTTGGTAGGTCGATTTTCACTAACCTGAATAGTCTATTAATAATCATTAAGGCCATGTCTATATTCTTCTACACATTTTCTTCTAAGCATATTTTGGACCCACTCGAAGCTCAAAATGTTGATATGGAAATTGGTATCACCTACGGAGCATAAACTCAATCTTATTCAATCTGAGGACTGAGGTGGTATCACTGGTGCCCTAGTCAACTGTGAAATACCTTCCTCAACTGTATAGATTCAATTCAATGTGGCCCTAACTGGACTGAACGCTTTTATTTGACTGGCCCTCGTAGACTTTGTGTGGAACACTGATGAATAGCGATGTGGCTCAGCGCTTGTGCCCAAATTATTAATATGGCGTGCCAGCAACAAATGTGATTAGTGATACTGGTTTACGAGGTATAACAAATGTTCCTTTATCGTATCAAATAGCCAAAAAACGCTGCCCATGGGTTATGCCAAAGCACCGCTCCATTTAGGTTGTTATATTCACGTTAGGTTGTCCGCATCCAGCGGACATGAGCGACAAGCTTCTAATGTAAGGTCATTTATTGACGTATAATAGGCGGTTCAACATAACATTTTACAAAAATAGCTGAAAACAGGCCAGAACGTGGAGCAGTGGCGCCTAGTTTTTAAGCGGCACATGGAAAATGCATATCTTTAGGTTGAGGAGTGTATGACTACCCTTCTCAAGATAATTGTCATGCGCATTGCAAAGCCTATAGGAACTCCGGTTTGGAGGAAAATGAAATTATAAAGCGCTTCCCTGAGGAAAAACCATCATCGCCAGACTGAAAACCGACCTACTTCTAAGGCCAATGAAATTGACTCTATAGCTAAAACTTCGTAATTTGGTCTTCCACATTTAGCATTAAAAACTCGCATTTCTAACAGTGCCAATCATGGCGTCCATCATATACTGTAATAATATTATATATTCTGACTCAAATTTCACAATATTTAGCCGTTATTATGATACTGTCGTGTATACAGTGAAATATGGCACAGGGTATTTCTCTTTCGGAGTTAACGATTCTAACAAGGGGAACGGGGTTGATTCTCCTACTATTCCCCTTTCAGATGGCCAACTTGGGCAGAGGAACATCCTCTATAGTGAACTGTACTTCCAGAAAGGTCAAAATAAGCAGGATATACAGGGTGTTTACGAGCTAACTTTACAAGCTTCTAGGGGTAATAGAGGGGACCAAGACAAACATATTTCACATAGGAACCCGTGTCCGGAAACGCCATCTAGAGGGGGTTCATAGACGAGGAACGGGTGCGCTCAGACACGTCAGCCGGGGGGCGTCAGCGGTCGGAGCGTTTAGTTGCTAGGTGGCGCGCGGATTGTACACAACTTCGCAATTCGCAATAACCTGGCAACAACAGAACCACCTAACTACTAAAGTCAGAATGCTAGGTAGCGCGCAGATAATAAATACCAATTCTGTTGTTGCCAGGTTATGGCGAATTGCTGAGGTGTGTACAATCCGCGCAACTAACGCAACTAAACGGTCTGCTCACTAATGCCGCCCGCCTGACGCGTCCGAGCGCACCCATTCCTTGTATATGAACCCCCTCTAGATGGCATTTCCGGACACGGGTTCCTATGTGAAATATGTTTGTCTTGGTCACCTCTATTACCCCTAGAAGTTTGTAAGTTAGCTCGTAAACACCCTGTATAGATGTTTCAGAAACAAAAGTAATCTTGCCAAAGGTTTTCACAACATATGATTGAACTCTTACTAAGAAACATTTAATGATGTTTCACTCATGCTCTTTTTTATACACACGTATAATTTATGTTTTCATGATACGTGCACTCCGACACGCAAAAAGTTCAAGCATTTGAGTACTGGCGCCCACCACTAACCGCCACAATAACTTATCAACCTATTCGGAATGTACATTACCTCGCGTAATTTACCAGCAGCTGTGTCCTTCAGTCCTAGTGGCCGGTTTTTAATCAACGCGCATATCCCTATGCCAGCCATGCTGCATTCCGCCAGCCACGCAAAGATGGCAAAATCTTCACCAGGAACCTCTATTTAGCAGTCGGTATATAATCTAGGTTACGCGTCCACATATACATGCACCCTTTCCTACACGAGTGTAAAGCTAGTTGCAACGTAAGCCATACCATCAGACTGCAAGATTGAAGTCTCAACTAATGGTCTTGCGAACCTGTTGCGAAAATAATTAGAGCAGAACACGCAAAGGGAAAGGGGGCAGAGAGTGGAGGAAGGCGAGGTGGGGGCATTATTGTGCTCATGGTTTTGAAGGAGGGGGTGTAATATATACTTGGAGAGCTCCCGGGGGCTCTTTGTAGAAAACAGCACGCAAACTTTGCTAAGTCAGGGGGAGCCCGAGCGTGTGCAGCATGACAGGGAACAATTTCTAGCAAGGGGAGAAGGGTGGAAGCAAGGGTGGGGTTTAGCTTTTTTGTCGAAAAGATCGCGATTTTGGGAACCTGGTCCGAGCCTCAGATGGTCGTAATAGCTTACCCTCTCTCAGGCTAGGGGGGTCTCATTTCAAACCCTCGGTGCAAAGTCATGAGGCATGGGGACAACGGGGGTTGAGTTTTCGCGATTACTCCTCTCAGGGAGCTCTTGGCAACTTTTCTACTCCTAATGAGCCGCGGAGATGGAGCGTTTTGTATAAAAGATACCCTCGAGGCATTTACTTGACTTTGGCTCCTTCTACCACTCCATAATTATATACATGTTTTTTCCCCTCTTTACTCTAGTAGAGGGAAAAGTTGTGGAAATGTTCTTCAAGAAGGATGGGATCAGTACGGATTCATGGAAGAAATGTGAAGAACAACTTCATAATTGAGTTTATAGCAGACTATTTTATGCTGTTTTATATATCGTCAAATTGAATTTTATCTAACAGTGTGCACATAATATTGTACAGTACTTTACCATATTACGGTAAGTTAATATTATTAACATTCACCCGGCAACAACAAATATATTACTAGTTTTATTCAACAAACACTTTCATAAGATGATGTTTAAGTGATTCAGTGTTGTGGATACCTAAAGACAATTTTCAGGCTCCTAATTGAATTGGCAGAGTACCAGTTCAGATCATACCATTGTTGACTGTATTTTGCGATATAGAGCTTACTATACCTATCTTGATAATTGATGTACTGAAAAAAACCTATATCATGCGCCTTTGACATTTGTTGGACACGCTTAGTAATACCCTTAAACCGTAAAAACATGATATGAGAGAGTATATGGTTATGCCTAAGGCGTTCCCGTCACCATGGGCTTAGAGCGTGGTCCACGTCCCGTTGCCAGTCGTGCATTAGTGTAATCCCTACATCAGCAGAGTAGAGTGAATTGTCTTCACGAGATGAAAGAAACACCGTCTCTATGTTGTTGGAAAATCGGAATATTTCGGTACAGACAGAGCGAAAATTTTCGGGTAATAACGGACTGGAAATATTCTCAATGATTATATTTTACTAGATGATTGCCCAGTTGAATGTACTGTACGTCCGGGAACAGGTCTTCTTGGAAAGACCACTTTCTCTACAGTCCGAATTATGTTGCCAAATTGGAGCCAAATAAAATGTGATTTATTATATTCTGCACAAGTCATTCTCGTTAGTTATTACCAATATATTACATTTAATATTCAGTGTGTCTAATTTTGAAAGAAAAGATACAAACAAGAAAATTAATGCAAAGTGTTTCATGAAAATGGACTTAGGGGACTTTGGAATCCCACTCTTCAATTATAATCAGAAGTAATTTTGGCAGGTAAATCAGTGGCCATAATCAACTTGGTGATGCTTTTGGGTTTCACTACGAAGTCGCTTTTAAGTTATAAAAGAAACATATTTCTGTTTTTTATTGCTCTAACTATCAAAATATTGCTTAACAGAGAAAACCACATCAACTGTTTGAACTTTGAAGTGTGCTACTTTTAAAGGTTAGAGCAGGCTAGTGGTTTAAAATGGCAGTGACATTTTATTATAATTATATTCTCTGTAATTACATCAAATGCTGCAATAATGAAGTTTCATTCAGCTAGCTTGTTCTCAAAGATCTCCAGTCACAAAATTGATCTGCAATGCTTCATATGGCGGTAGTGTTGTGTATATACAGGGTGTTTCAACTTTTTTGTCCGAACAGTTATCGGAAAATTGCACATAGCTGCTACTTTGTAAGCAGTGACTTGCAAACGGTGATTTTTCGGAGGAACGGGGAATATTCCCTGCGAGTCGTAGGTTGAAGTGGCATACGTGCTGCCCGCTGAAAAAAGAGGGTCAAGCCTGGAAAAAAGAGGGTCACACATGCCATGGGATGTGCGACCCTCTTTTCCCCCATTCCCCATTCCTTCGACAAGTCACCGTTTGCAAGTCACTGCTTATAAAGTAACAGCTACGTGTAATTTCCCGATAACTGTTAGGACGAAAAAGTTGAAACACCCTGTATAATTTTTTTACGGTAACCCGTGATAGGGCCATAGGCCCTTATAGGGGGGTGGAATACCACTATTTTCCTTAAATTTTCTGATTTTTTTCTTCTAACTCCGGTGCAAGGATGAAAGGACATGAGGTAAGGATATAGGGATTTTTGGGGAGGGACCATTGGTGCAAATGCAATGTCGGTAAAGGGGTCATGTGCTGTTCCCCAGGAGGTTAGGTTGCCAGACACCTCCAACTCAACGCAGGTGAAAGGGAACTCCCAGGCGGGGATAGAACCTGGGACCTTTCACTCAGCAAGCCGAGACGTTACCATCTCGGCCATCTACACCTCCCCCACCCTGTATAATTATGGCACAATATTAATAAATATTACACGGTAAATGAGTATTACAAAACAAATTAACCACTATCAGTGTTTACTGAGGTAGGCTATAGTTTGTGGTTCAGCGAAGATATTGTTTGCCTTTTAGAGTCATCATTATTGTACTGTATAAATAGAAGTGATTTTCAGTTGTACTGTGAGACTACTAATTAACAACTGCGATGACTCATGTTTTTCTTAGAACAGAATAGGATAAAAATTGAGAAAATCTCACAGTTACATAATTGACAAGTTTCAGTGGTAAATAAGGACCATTACAGATAGGTTTCACTGTACAGTATAATATTAATAGCATACGATATGTATGAAACATAGCATGTTTATCAGCAAAGCTTTTTGAGGTACAAGTTATAAGACTAATGTGTTACAGAAGGGGCTATCATCTTCAAAGAGGAGCCACTGCCGGAAATGACAATTTCTGGAGAGGGGAAAAATAAAGCTTAGGAAGTCCAATATGCCTCCGGAGTGGAAATTGCACTTACTTTTAATGAAATGTGTTTTTCTATGATTCTGAAAGGAAAGTGGCGGGGTGGGTTTGAAGAACCGGAGAAAACGTCATGTGTTGACGGAAAAGACTCGGACAATAAGAAAGTTTACCAACTACCGCGGTCGGGAAATTTTCCACTTTTTTTTCTTTTCGAGGACGGGACAACTAATTTAGTAATAGCAATATTTTTTGCCAGCGTGTTCTTGGAAGATTCACAATGAAAGGATTTTTATGTTTTCTGCCTACTTGTCTCAGTCGATATACAAGTAGGCTACATCGACCATCTTGTGTACCTCTGCCTGGGGCGGGTAACTCAAGCGCCACCAGTTTTCGCTACTCAAACTAACTGACTGTCCATCAACAAAGGACAAAGATAGTGGAATTGATGAAAATAATTAGGTTGGCAATTACTACATAATATTGGCATTGCAGATATGTTATGCTCTCATCTTGCTGACCAACATATTTGTATGTAAGTAGTACACTTAGCAATTATGTATCACAACATATGTGTATGTAAGTCAGATGTAAGTAGTACAGAAGGAATTCCAAACATTGCCAGAAATAGTGAAATAAATTGACCGGTCTACATTTTCCAAGTGGAACGTAAAGTATAATAGTAGCAAAAATATGAGGGTTTCCTGCCCCTCTTTCTTTGGAAGCCTGCCCATCGATCATCTTCCAAGGAATAATATATAGGATGCTTTACCGCATGACGAAAAGCCCTGAGATCACCCTTCTTCCTCTCCACTGTAAACGGTAGTAATTGATTTTGTCAGCAAGTCACATGGTAGTGGCCAGCTTGGAAAGTTCAGCCCACCGATGACAAGGTGAGCGTAAACTAGTGCACACAATAGCAACTCTAGCCCAAAGTGGTTTGAAGTTTGCAGTGCTTAGGGCTTTGGGGAGGGTGTGAGAGTGGGGGGGGGGGTGGGGAGAAAGTGGGGGAGGGGGGGTGTAGAGCCGGACTTGTGCAGTCACCACCACTTTCTATATCGTTCTTCCACACCCCCTGCCCTCCCACACAAGACATTGCGAGGGCAATTCCGGGCTCGAAATGGCCGCCTTAATGTCCATTCCGAAACCCACTCCTAAAGGTTTTTCCCCACAACTGGCCTCCGACCTCAGGAATTGAAGGGGCGTGAAACTCGCATGAAGCCGATAGGTCGTTTTATTTTTTTCGCTCTCTTCTTTTTTTCCGCCCTTGTCGCCGTTCGGTGGACGAATCTACAATGGCTGCGGAATATTTCTGCCAACTTTGCAGAAATGCAACTATTTCCCTAAATCCACATTGCAAGAGTACACCCTATATTTCATATCCCCAAAAAACTAGCTGGTTCCTAGTTGTGAAAAAAAGGTTATCCACTGGTACGGGTCGACGAAGGAGAGAGTGAGGCTGACAATGTCCAGTGGATCTGTTCATATCCACCTTGAGGTGGAGACAGATGCATCAAGGTGTCTGTCTCACCCTTCACTATACCATCAAGTGAGAAATGGACAGAACTGATGGTCAAAATCAGTGCAGCAAACAAAACAATCATGTCGCAGCTTCTTCCCTGGTCGGTCAGTGATATGTAAACCAGAAAGTGTAGGTAGGAAATTTAGCATAAAAATGATACTCTGCAGTATACATCTCTTGTGGAATAAAACAATGTGGAAAACACAACTAAGAGACTATGTTTTTCGATATGAGGATGCCACTCCCTAATTTATTCGTTGTGTTTCAGAATGCATTGCGAGGAAGTGTTGTTGAGCTTTCCAAACTTCATAATAATGTATAGGGTGTGGTTTATTGGACGTGCCTGGAGCATGACAAGTACAGGTGTTTCCCCGGAAGCTTAAAACATGCAGGGTATTTTCTACGTGACACTCTATTTTTGTCTAATTCGATTGGTTCACACACCATCCATGCAATTTTGTGATTATGATTAAGAATACTTTTGGACTAATATTCCCCGTAAATAGCTGGTGACAGACTGGCAGTTTATATAATCCGAAAAGTGAGCTGCCTCCACCTCCTGTGAAAGGTTTCCATCAGCAACGACACTAGCCGATGTTGCAGCAGCGTCGTGTGCATGAAGTGCGTGATACTTGGAAAGTGGTACTTCCGTACAAAGTTTGAGCATAAGAATACGTGGCGAAATAAAGCGTTCCAGAGTAGCAGCCCACGCCGACCTGTGTGCAGCTGACTAATGTAAGCGAAACATTAGGCGGAGCTTTTGTATTGTAATTCTAAAGCAATGAAAACTTCTGTCCCCATGCCCACGAACGCTAAATTAAATTGAAATGCGCATTTTGGACCGAGTCAACTCCCGCATGGACTATGCATATTTATGGGAGCTCCTTGTTTCTAGTGACCGTTACAAGGATTGCGTAACCTAAAGGAATTAGCGTAATAAAATCCTGACAGGGGCATAATAAAGGCTGGAATTACAAGTCCGGTTCTTGCAAAACGAGGCCCGGGAGGAGAAGACGGGTATTTCCGGAGCGCTATACAGCATGGTATGAAAATGTACGGGTCGTGACTTTTCATGCTCATTATTTCTACGCCTGTTGCTTCTCTTTTTAAGCCTTTCCCACTGTTAATACCTGTTGACGCCTCGGGTTATTCCCATCATTTTTACGCGATGATGTCCAGTGCTTTTTGCATAATTGCTTTAGCCTGAATGTCATAATACGTGAAACCTGAGCGGATAAAACCATCATTGGCGAAAAATGTCACCAGAATATGCCCTCAAGTTCTGGCAGAAGAGACACTATTCTGGGGATGATTTTTATAGCCCGTTTTTGGAGGGAGAGAATTGAGGGTAACCTTCAAGAGAGAGAGAGAGAGAGAGAGAGAGAGAGAGAGAGAGGGCATAAGCCTCTTGGACTTATGCAACAAGTGGGTCTTACTCTCAATACTTTTTTTTCTGGCACGATACCAAGCTTGGTAAAGTCACGGGGAAAGAAAACTTGCTAGCAGTTGATATAATAATCCGACTAAGGACTAGAAAAGGGTGTACAAGTAAATCCGCGTCCCAATAGGACACCGAAATAAACGCACACTAGAGACATTAAGTTGGAAAACTTCTTCATTAAATTTATGGTTTTGCAGTGCAACGCTGTAGTAAATTCACAAGGCGTCGGCAGTTTAATGTATCGTAAAGTAGTGCTGTTGTCCTGAATGGATTAATGAAAGTTCTCCAAAGTCCTCCTTCGCTATATACACAGGCATTCGCATATAAGGTGAAGCTCATCGTGAGGAAAGTCTGCTGTGACGGAAGATTAGGATTTGTATTCCACCGGGGTATCTACAACGCTCAGATTAAGGAACGTCCGACACTTCTGCGTAATTTCTTGCTCGATATAGGCCTGTATATTTCGTCGGGGACAAATCTGAGCACACGTCTTAGATCCGACTATTTATCTCTCACAGTTGAAGCCGGGAAGACCTTTGCAAGTGCTCGGAGATGGTTATAAAAATTAATGATACATTTACGAACACACTGAAGGAACCGTGGTTCCGACTGATGTTGTAGGTATTTTGCGTAATAACTGGAGTGTTTTATTGCACATGAAAGCATCTATTACAGTATGAATTCTGGTTAAAATACTCCGACAGAATGTAATTGTTTATTTTTACATTTTGCAGGTTTGCGTACGCTCGCTTCTTCTCTGGGTTAGGTGAACAAATGCTTAATTTTCCCCATAAACTACTCTCAGGGAGTGTGCTTGCTAAAATGTCATTAATTCCTCTCAGCACAATTAGTACGCCAAGATGAAAACAATTGGGGATTACATCTTTCTCTAATTTTGCCTCTATTACTCCTGCTTCACAGTGCTTGTGGAACGAACCCAATTTTTGCTCCAGCTACTTAGGCAATTTTTGATGTTGGCACTAGATATTATCCCGCTTTTAATAACACATCCAGAAAGGCAATAATGAGATGGAAGGGACGGCGGACATGAGAGCAATCGAGGCAAAAGCGAAGGTGTAGCATGCCATTCGCAAAAGGCACCTCCCCAAGTCGCAGCGAGGAAAGCCAGTAATCGCGTCATAGTTAATTTCAATTTGCGAAACAATGGGGTTGAGGTAGTAACTCGCCCGATTAATTATGTCTTAATTTCTCCTTGCGACCCGGCATTAGGGAAGGCGCTCCCCGGCGGCACTTCCGCGAATTACCGCCGCCCCGAGGAATGAGAGCTGCAAGACTGGTTGGTTGCTGGAATGAGTGGAGGGGGATGGAGGGGAATGGGGAGGACAGAAGAGGTAATTTTATTAGACTACTCTCTGCTCGCTTGCGCATCTGCCACCCGGACACTTGATCCATTCCGATGCCATTGATTTGTTTTAATTTGGTTGCCATTTACTCAGTAAGGTGGTGGTGACACCATTTTTTTTTTCTCGACCTAGCCTGAGTTGCGTCTTTTGAGATTCAAGCAACGTCCGCCCGGGCCCGAAACTTTCTTGCAAGGAACTAGGCGTGACCGAGAGGTGATTAAGATGTGCCTTCAAAAATAATTTGCACCAGATATCCGGGAATGAAGTGCGCCAGAGACGGGATTTCTGTTTTACATATTCAGTGCGCCCTGCCACTTGAGGGGACACTTAATTTATCTTGGGAGACTTGATTTGAAAATTCATTTTCTGAGAGGCCAAGTAGGGGTTTGGTTCATCTATACCCAAAAATTCTGAGCTTGTGGAATTTTTAGAATGAGGCTTCATTGGATGCCCACCTTTGACGCTTGCTGTGTTGCATACTAGTGCAGGATGAAAGTTGTTGTTTCTCCATCAGTGATGTGAAGAAACTTCATGGCGGATAACAATCTCTGCAACTTTATTCTGACACGCTATAGGATGACTTTGAAACCCACTTAGTCACACTTCTGCTTTTCGTCGTGCTAAGGCAAGAGCTTCATTTTTTCTTGCATTTTTTTTTTACCTAAGGCTCAAGCACATTGTTCTTTCCGAGATCGAGTTTCTCGTAGTTATGGCTGACGATCTTGGAGTTTCAGATTGGCTCCGAGTCTCCTCTTGTCCTTAAATCAATAACTTGATGGCCTATCCATCGTGGGCCTCTGGAAGTTTCGAAGAAGAGTCTGCACTTTTTAAGTAGGAAAAAACCCCCGCCAACTGCAATGAAAATTCAATTTGAAACTATTCTTCAATAAAACGAGAACGTAATTTAGTTCCGCATGACGATGAAAGAGTGGAAATTCAGCCTGTTATTCCGGTATTTATAGAGCAGGTATTGGTAATTAATGAAATGGCTCTTTGGTTATTCCATTGGAATATTCGTGACGGAGAGCTCAGGAAATGAAGCAAGGAAATCTACTCGACCTACAAATGCTCGTCATACAACGTCTCGTCGTTTCAGTCATCTCACGTCCATGATTTTCCAGCCTAGCCACGTTAGTTTGCAACAGTTGTTGTTGGCAACGGCTGAAACATCCCCCCCACCACCCCTTTTCCCTAGCCTCCCATATGGTACAATGGACCCATCATTTTCTCGACACTGAAACCACAGTGGCAAGCCAAAGAGAGAGCGAGAAAAACGACCTCCCATAAAAGTGGTAGATAAATAGCCATATACAGTTTTGTAAAGTCAAGGTGAAAAAACCTAACTGAAAAAGATATTTGCGAGAGGAAAAAGTCAGACGTGGTGTCCCTTGACCCTAATGCGGTTGGCAGGACTTGACCACCACCAACTGCTGCTACGGTTAGCGTAGGAAAGGGTTAAAAAATGTCTAACGTTCCCAAACCTGGCATATTTCCCTTTTGTGGTGATAGCCTTAATGCCATTCCCAGACAGTCTCGCAAGTTATGCTCATGTGCGGCTATTTTTAATGCCTCCGTATATTTTTTGGGGGAGTCGAGGGATATTTTTTATTGCCAAACTCTCAAATGCAATATTGCAGCGAGGGAATTTAATTCATTAACAGAGTATGCCTGTCAATTTGGCTGTCAACGTCCTAGAATTTTACAACAAAAACAACTTCTGCAATGGCATTAAATTTTAATAAATAATTTGTTTATTTTGCATACAGTATTACGCATAATGACCCAAAATACTGGACACAGTTCCGCGCGATGTGTGTGGGATGCCAGCGGTTGCATGTGTAATAAAATAGTATTATTAGTAATTGTGGCATGGCGAGGGGCAGTAGCAATGAAAGTGATTTCAACAAAAATTACGTAAGTTGTACAGTTGCGTTTGGCAAGCTTTTTCGGATTACCGATGTTTAAAAAGGCAGACTTGTTGTTAAAGCTTGACCCACATATATTGCTGACTGAAATATAAGCGTTATACAATAGTTTCCTCGCACTAATCATGCCGTAATTGCTTTCGGCCATTAAACCACAAAGGGGACCTAATGGCAAACTTTAATTCGCCACCCGCAGCGCCAAACTGGCGCATTTTTGAAAGGGTCCCTTTCATGCCGTCTAGCACGAAATAAACCGCTCTCTTCTCTTCTAAAAAATGACTCCATATTTTTGCTTTGAATATTTTGTAAAATACGGTCACAAAAAAGTGCTGGTATTAACGAGTCAGAGCAGAGTGAAATTCAATATTTAACCTGAGCGTAGAGGCAAATATGGGACACATATTGATAATGTGAATGATTTGGCCAATTTTGCTCACCTATTGACACAGAATATTCACAAACACAGATTAAGCACTCTATCAGTACGGGCAAATTGCGCTGTTGCGTCCCTGATGTTGCCTTTGATTTGTAAAAAAATTATGACAAAATGTTTGCCAACCGCCAAACGGCAGCGCTAAAATTATCGATAAAATTTTAGCTCCCCTAGTGAATAGTTAATTTTAACCAGACTCACACTGTCTCTAAACGCAAAATGAAATTTTCATCCATCTTTAATTAGCCGTAGCTCTTCATGTCGTCGAGACTTTTAGCGTGCAAAATCACTAAGTAATCACATTTGAGTCGTATAATGATAGCAACTATATGCTCGAAGTTTCACCGAGGGATGTTTAAGAGAATATGGTGGGGAAAGGCGGGGGGTGGCGGTGGTGGGGATCATCCCAGGGCTTGCATCTGTCGCCGTCACGTATCCGGAGGCGGAGATGAGCGCGTTGGCTAGAGAACATGGGCCCCGCACATCATCTTGCACGCAAAAGGGAGCATTTCCATTCCCAAGGGTATATGATAGGGAATGGGAGGGAAAGGGGAGGGGGAGGGATAGAATGAGAAAACCTATCCCTTATTAGGGAAGTTGGAAGTAGAGGTGACAGATATGGAAATCTAAGGCCACTGGCCAAATCAGTTTTGGCTTTGTGGCGTCGGGCAGGGGGGTTTTTAAAGACCGGGTGATGGCGGGGGTTGGTGAAAAAGGTTTGTCTAGGTGGTTAAGATCGGCCAATGGAATTGGGAAACCCCCTTCAGAAAGTGTGTTGACTCTAGGGAAGTCGTCCCGGTCTTGATAATTACGTCTTCCTCGTTAGTTTTCTCAACGCTTTAGAGTGGGGCTCGGCATACCAAAGAGCTGGTAATCAAGTGCAGTGGAATTCGTTTATATCGAATTTGATGGCACAAAGAGCGGAATTGTTTACCAGTTATAAACAAGTGGTGCGGTTTTATCTAATGTCATGCAGGCGATTAGCCCATATGTCAATATTATATGCCTGCCTCACTATGGATCAATATTCGATCAAGCCATACATTAATAATAATAAGTGATCATCCTGTGTAAGGAATATAAGTGTTTGAACTTATCCCCTACATCTGACCCATTAGTGCCAAATTTGTAGTCGGATTGAGAAACGTTAATTGCAAGTCGGTACCACCCAATGCTTTGATTAATGAGCCCTTGGATGAATCCGACTAATTACTCGAATTTTCAGCTGCATAGCCGTGAACTGATGGGCGAAAAAATATTTATTTTACTTGAACATGTAAGGTACACAAGGCAAGTAAGGCCCCTGCAACCCGAAAATGATCCGGTGCAGATTAAAGTCCACAGCAGCCGCAGCGTCAGGACCGTAGTACTTCGCAGAAATCAGTGTTGAATCCCGAAACAAGCTCATATTTCAAGTTGATTCCTCCATTCATTTGCTTGCAATGGTTGTATGCTTGTGCCTATAGACCGGAATTTTGAATTAACTGCTAGAATCGAGATGGCGAAAGGGATTCAGCCGCCTAGTACATCAGCTAGGGGAGAACTGCTATTCCAAAAGGACAAAGATGTCGATGTCGTTTTCGGAAGAAAGAAAAACAAGAAAGGTAAAGCTTGAGAATTCCGCCTCCGCCTGGGGCCCACTCTGGTGGGACTCTGCCGAAATCAATATTGTCCACCACAAACACACAATACCGACCCACAAAGTCGTCCACCCAAACATACCTACACACAAACACACCAGAGACGGACGACTTAATCACAAATATAAATGCATGAAATTCATCAAGTAAATGTATGCAAGACCCTTAGGGTTGTATTCTGCTGTTCAGGCCATATGGAAAGTCTCAAATTATGGAAGATAATGAAACTGTGCATTTTCTCTTTGGAGTTGCTGCTCTTTTTTTAGAGCCTCCCCCATTTCCATCGCTGCCAGTCTCTGTCAAGGAGAAAACTTTTTTGCCGGAAAAATAAAATTCAGTGCTCCTTGCCTCGTGTAAGCGGAAGCACGTCCTCTCTATTGGTATATATGTGTAGTATAGAGTTTACATTGTACCATTTCTGCCTATCCTGCTGCAAAATATCCCCGGTGGGTCCTCCCTCGATACTAATACTGTAAATGAAATTAACTCGTTTGACAGCAACACGGCCATTGCGACTCGATAAATTTTCCGACGGTGTGTAGCAGCTCGTTCATTATCCCCTGTTTATGCGCCCAATGTTTTATTGAAACAACAATCCAGTCCCAGCAGTCCTTAAAATACGTTACAACAATATCATGCATAGTCTCTCAAATTTAGGAGTCAGTATTGAAATATAGGGATTGTAATTGGGTTATTCCGGTCCGCGGTGTTCTCCATTAGTGTACACTAGACTCATCCGCGATTTACAGCCTCTATAACCCTTTTTTCAGCTGAGCACTCTTGCTCTTTCCTCCCATTAAGTCCACACCGAGGATAAATCCAAACGCAAAAATTGTTTTCCTTTTCTTTTTCTCCGGAAAAGTTCTCCAAATCCTTTCTTCTGAAAAGGAGGTACTCACAAGCCTTAAGCGCATTCCTACTTTGCGAATTTTTCTTTCCTCCCCCAGAAGCAATCGTTTCCTGTGAAAGCTCCGAAGAATAAAAAAAAAATTGAAGAGCAGTATAGAGTATAGTTGAGAAAAGAATGGAAGACACGTGTGGTTTTCAGCACTGCAAAGTGACAACTTTTTTTTTGTTGTTGCCTAGTGCTAGTGGATAGCCAGTGGCTCTTTTTTTGCTATCTTCTTGCCAACGGATCAAACTCTCGGACTATTCTTTCCTACTTGTAAGAGAGTTCCGGTGTCGATTTTTATTTTGTGTTTTTTTTCTCTCGTTTTTTTACGCCCACTGTGGCGTCTTAAGACAGCCCTTTATGGTGTCTAAGCTGAGGCGGAGGCTGAGCAAGCCGCCACAATCTTCCCAGGCCGCATCCGTCCATCACCTTTCGGGGGAAGAGGTCGTAAATTTTTTAACGGGGCTTAAGGGCGGGCATTTCTGGGAAGTTTACCACGGACTCGAATGACAAACGCGGGATGCTGCGCGTAGCTCGCATCCAAGACGGGCAGGAAAGGCTCGTGCGAGGAGGGCCAAAAGAGCCAATTTGTATTCCTCCCCCTAATTTCCGCCTCGTCTGGGAAACTACTCACCCCCATGCCCCTATAACCTACCTTCCAACCAGCACGACTCTTTTTCTTTTGCCTCCAAAAACATATGCGTATACATGTGAGTGCGGGAAAAGGTATGGAAATATTACTGGTTTATATGGAGTATTCGCTGAGGAGTTCGACACGGTAAATAATGTCCTGTCATTGCTGCTTAGGTTTGGATATATTTTATTGTGGCAGTGACAAAAAATTGCCTCACCATGATGTGTGTATGAAATATATTCCGAACCCTGCTGGTATTATTAAAATGCGCAGGTACAGTTCGAAACATTTGCTAATTATACACCTAGTGTACACCTAAGTGATTTGTTTGTAGAGGAGTAAGTAAGCGACAAAGAGCAAAGTCGACATTATTCCATCAGGTATAAAGTTGCAATGTAGACAATTGTGAAGGACAGCTATAGTCCACTGCAGTTTGAACTAGTATAGGCTTACTCTAATTTGATCTGTAGCCTCTCCTGTAACCTTTCGAGTGGAGAGGTTTAACCTGTATAAGGTGGTGGTGGTCCATACCCGATACAAGGCAGGTCGACCAAATTGGGTGGAAGGAACCTCCAATGAAGAAGTGGAAATTGGCGTGGAATTCCACACTAATGGAGGGCGGTGTTGCCTGTCTTTGAGGCGCCAATGCCGGCAACTTCACGACTCCAGATTTTTGGACTTCCCCCTTTTTTTCTTGGCATCCGACCTCACTCCTTTGTGCCAGACCAGGAATTTCCCTCCGGTTGCAAACTTTGCTGCCTGCCGACTGCACTTACAACTTTTTGTTAAATACTTCTGGTTGGGGGACGACTACTGTGCAGCTTCCACCTTGGGAATAGAAGTCTTCGAATTTTCGCGACGGAGCAAAACCGCGCCTCTCCATACAATCTCGGTGCCGCAATGAATGCTGATTATTTTGCACTTTTTTCTTTCTTCTCCACCCCCCTCCATCCCGTTCTCCTCCTTTCCCTTTTCCTCGGCCGCGTTCATTACGGTTCACAGTTGGCAAGAGGGCGCGGTGGATAATTAAATGGGCGGTTATTGTGCCAAGATTTTCCAATGTACTTATCAGATAGTATGGGCGATCGCCTGGAACTGCGGGTTGGTGAGCAGATGCAGGGAAGCCCAATCATTTTGGCTTTTCTTCCTGCACCAAGCGGAACTTAGATCGTTTTCCCTGCTAGGAGATAGCTGCCTGGCCTGCGCAGCTAGCCTTATGTTTCAAAAACGTTCTAGTCCATGCGGTACGTGACACAAAAGACCCTCAGTATCAACACCGCACTTGTATGTATACTTCATTGTCACTATCTCTGTTTTATATTATCGTCGACATCGTCTTATCATCACTATTAAATACTGCAGAAACACGACTTCGGTTCGGTGCACTTGTTATCATTTCTAATATTGTGGCCGTTGCTATGCATAGGAGAATGAATAGTGCAAAAAAGGGGCGAAACACACATTCAGTATTCACTATGCGGTAGCATGCCTATTAAAAACTGAGCAGCTCATGTGAATTGCCTCCATACCCCTACATTCTTTCTGGCGGTCAGTGTTATTTTTGGTGGATTACGTTCGTTTTCGTACTCACGACAGGAGCTTAATCCAATTCAGAGCTCATTTCTAATTATGGAAGGTAAGACCGCGGCCGTAGGAAAATGTTGGCAACAATATGGAGGTTATTAACATATTGTGTTGGATAGTTATCCCGTCACTGGGTCTCACCAGCCTCACTTTGGGCCCATATATTATAATGGCCTCATTTCTGGGCCATATCTTCTTCGCAAAAGTGTTTGCAGTTTCCAGATAAATGGGAATTTTTATAGGTACCTCGCGATAATATCAAAATAAGATTCATCGATACTGGTACCGGTTTAGATGTTACAGATGTGGAAGTAATTTTCACTATATACTGTATTTTAATAAAGGCACCGTAATTCTGTACTCATAATCATTTAATAAATCTCAATCAGATGCATACATAGACAATCATATTTTACGTATTATTATAGTGACTGACAATGTTATTGCATAATAAAATCATGTCAATTACAAGAATTTTATATAAATTATATATGACGCTTACAATAACTTGTTTCAATAACCGGCAGTGGAACCTTAAAAAGCCCCGTGCATGTAGGTCTCGCGCATCGCAAAAGAGGCGTAAAGGTGGTCTAGTTTCCAGGATGAAAGGTTCTGGACTTCTGGAAAAGGCATACTTGTATTACTGGACCAACCAATACTATAGTACTAGGGCCCTACTGTAGACCTATTGATACCTGGGGAATGTTGTCGTTCTGTATTTAAAAATCCGATGCCCCGTTTTAATAATCGTGTTTTCAATTAATTATACAAGTAATCGAATGTAATTCATTATGAAATATTATGAATCCAGCGTTACTTTCATTTTGGTCAAGAAACGTCCTTACATAAATCTCACCAACTTACTTCACATGTTAAAATGGAGTTGACTTTTAGTGACATACACTTGTGCACATGACCGGAAGGTAGGTATAACCAGTGATATGGTGAATATATACTAGGAGAAAGTTTGAAAGCATCTTGCGACGTCATTGGGCTGCTAACAACTTTGAAATCCACCATGGCATAGCTTTGACTCTCACACTGCCTATGGCGGCTTGCAGCAGAGTCTCACCATAATGGATGCCCCAGTTTGAATGTATTGTTTAGATTTTCCCCGACTTTCTCTGAATGCCATTACCATAGGATGCTTTTTCGCACTTCTCAGGCGTATCTGCCCCGAATAATTCAAAAGGGAAAAGGCTTGGCGTAACGGCCGCCCGCCTATTATACGGTACTGATGTAGTGAAGTGCTGCGGACTGAATTTCCATGTGAAGGATGTTTGAGGAGAATATCATGAATAAATGTGTCCTCTTTAAAAGCTCCGGCCTTGTCTTTGGGCCTAGAGTGGGTGCTGGGGAGGGGAAGGGGGTCGAGGGCGGTTGACTATATAACTGCGCACCGCACCTGACATGTTGGAATTAAAGGCAGGCTTAACAAGGAAGATCCACCTGATGAGTGCAAGGCCGCGATTGTGGGCTTGTAGACAACGAGGCATCGCTCAGTTTTGAGAGAAGTAACAGCAATGGAAGATGAATGGCTGATATATCATGACAGCGAATTTCTTTGACCAATGTTTGCATTCCTCACTGTCGTAACCTGCGACATAGGCAAGAAAGATATCGTCATTCAAAGCAATTCTACAACTTTACAAACTTGCAGTGCTTTCTGGTGGAAAGAGCTCAGGCAGCATGCGCCACATCGTTGCCACATTACACCACTTACCTGTCCACACACATCACGGCAGCCGCTCGTCCGAACTCACCATGTCATGTGCCTTTCCACCTCGAACTCAGGAATAGAATCTCCAGAGCTCCCTTGACATATCACATTCCTTCAACCACGTATTTAAAAGCTGTGAAGTACGGTAGTATCGCAGAATAATCGGCATGACATTCTGAATCGGTGGAAACGTCCCCTAAGCTAGAGTTACGTTGGCCTTCCCTGATTGCAAGAGAATGGAAGTGCGCATAGTGGAGTGCACTTGCGGTTCTCTCTTGCCAGGCTGTACTTGGCGGGTACAGTGCACTCGGGCATAGGGTAACCAAAAAATCTCCATCGATACGGATGTGATCTAAATTATGAAACGACACGGTGTAACTGAAGCCTTCGAGCTTTATTTGGGAACACTAAGCACCACTAAAATACTGCGTGTCCCGAAGACGCGGCAAATAACAGGAAATTATGTCCAAGTGTTTCAATATTATACAGTATTACATTCCAAATGACATTTCAATAATAGTATGTGTTGACAAAGACATAAGCAATACAATCAATAAGAGAAAGTGTCTTTGTGCAATATATTGGTACACTCTTAAGAAGCATCGTCTTTTCTCGCCCTTTTCCCAACCAAACACTGATTTGACAAGGTGGTCCCCAGGTCCACTACATCCAGCACTCCTGTTGAAGTAGCACGCTCCAGCGCGTCCGTGCGCGTACACACGCGTGCTGAGAAAGCGCCCTCTACCATGCTCCCTCCCTCTCTCCCTTCCTGCCTGCCTGCCTGCCCAACCTCCTCCTTCTGGTAAACACGGGAAAAGGAGGGGGCGAATCACAAGCCGTGGCGAATGGGCAGCGAGCGTCTGTTCCCGCTGTAACGGGGCGTGAGGACATGTTGCTCTCGCTCCCGCGCCCATAATCGCCTCATTCAGGCGTTTTATCCCTCGTGCGGCCCGCGTTCCGCTGCTGACAGCCCGGACTGCTCCCGCTCCCAGGCTTCTGTAAATTATAGACTAATTTTCCCGGGGCAGGTCAATTTGTGTGGGAACTCACGCCCGCCCCTACCCCCCAGCCCCACCCTACCTCTATCCACCCACCCACCCACCAAAACATACTACCACTCACTTCATGGAAGGGGGCAGCCCCAGCGACCACCTCATCCAGAGACGTATTGTTGGCCAACTTGTCACTGTATATTGGTTTTTTGGAAGGGGAAGTCCCAGGGAGAGTGCCAGCATTGTTGAGTTTTCTGAACCGGGTAGTTGGGAGTAAATCTTGACCTTTTTGGGGTGCGTACTAGTGTGAAACGGGGTCAAGAATCCGGAACGGAATGGCTTTGTTGCGGAATGCGGGAGGAAGAATGGGGAGCGGTGCACGAGATGTTTTAGTCCATTGTTAGCCGATAGCCGAAAAGGACAAAACGGCTTGGAACTCGGGCGAATTAGACAGATGGAAGCATTATCTTTAATTTACAGTCTGATAGCCAGATAATGGAGTCTCTTGTGAATTGTTCGCTTCATTTCAATTCGGCCATTGTTCGATAGCGGACGGTTGGAAATACGGGGGGGGCCAAGTTACAATTTATTTGACAAGTTGAGGGTTTCTCCAATTCAAAATGTTCCTGAGTGAGTTATTTAAAGGCTTGTAAAATATTAAATAATATACAGGGTGGTACAGTGCTTCAGTCTACGCCTCCAACAACGAAGTAATTGCGTATTCAGGCTAGTAGATAGCCTACCGACAAGTTCGTCAGTGGTAGTGGAGCTTAATTGTTGAAAGCAGTGGTCCACCCTGCACAACCGAGCTTGTTCATTTCTACTTGATTTTACCTGACCAACAAACGCTATAGAAGAATTTAACCACCAAAAAATATTATTGCACAATTTGAATCAGCTGAGAACTGACTAACGAGCACTAATGTTCCTAAAGAGTTATGCAAAGGTGTTTAACCCCTTCCGCCCCAACACCTCAGGAAAAAAGAGACAAAATTTATGAAACAAAAGAGATCACTCTAAAAAAGTGCCCCTCCCATAGCAGTGACGAGATTGTCGCTTCATGTATTGTACATGAATGGATGGCAATGGGGCAGAAGCTATAGCAATGTATGACGAGATTGATATCTCGCCGACAGGGCTGACAGTTGCGTCGTGATCGCGTGGCGAATTCCCCCCCCCCACCC
>KZ538903.1:28084-50306 GCA_000934665.2 Catajapyx aquilonaris | reverse complement strand
CCCCCCCCCCCTCCCCCAAAAAATCACTGTTGCCAACTATGGAAAGGCCTATGGATCCGCCGTGGCATTCCGTTTTTTTTCTTTTTTCTTTTTTCCTTTCGAGCGGTGGGATCTGGCGAATTGCAGCTAAGAAATTGCGGAGGGAAGAAGTTTGGCCAAATGGGCGGACATTGTCAAAGATGGAGCTGGGAGGAGGAGGAGAGAGAAGAGCTTGCTGGACAAGCACTTCGTCCATGGCTGCCGAGTTAGAAAATGGTCCCCTGGGCCTCGTTGCCACTGCTAGCGCACTGGGTGACAGAAATTCACCTCCTGGCTCATTTCAACTCCTTTTCCTTCCGGTGAAAGCGTTCTAGGAGGGGAATAAGTACAGTGTCCAGATCTACAGGCCGGAGGAAAAAGTTGGACCATCTCCTGAGTTTGTTATTCTTTGAAGAGGAAGGGTGCGAAGGAAATGGTGGGGGGCGCAACAGTGTGAAAATATCGCAACATTGCAGTGATTACACTGAAGGGGTATTCAATGGCATGCGCCGCGGAGCATAGTGGCCGAAAGATTAAGGCTCCAGCCTCCCATCTCGGTGGTCCCCGGATCCCCCGGAAGTATTTTCCATGTAAAGATGAGTTGGGATGGGTTCCACTCCGTGCTCCAAAGGGTTTTCTGAGCGTTAGTTCATTTCCGCCAAAGTGCAGCTATTCACCGGCTATTAAGGGATGATAGTTTTATGATAATTAATCTATATATTCGCACTGCCGTTATTAGCCTATTTAAGCAAACTGGATGAAATTTTGCATCCATTACTTCAATATATTTTATTTGATTGGTTAGTGCATAGTATTCACTTGGTTCAAGGAGTTTGCGTTTGGTTGGAACTGCACTACTTACATGTAGTCTATAATATACGTGAAAGGTTTTACGGAGCCTAACTCGCATCAGTGTTTTGAAATGACTTTTTTTGTTGTCAAACATCTTTACATCTAGGGAAACCAGAGGGCTTTTTATCACAAGGAAATTCAAAAAATGTCACCACGTAATTTTAAAATGTCAATTTCCTTCCCTGTTCATATGGCCTTTTGCAACTGGACTTTTAATTTCATTTGTATAAATTACTCAAAGCGAATAAAAAACACATCGACTGACGCAGACTAAATCACTTCAGTGATGATGGAATAATGTTTATAAAATTGTATACTGTACACCAAATCCACCGGAAGTGACTTTTTGACAAACTGTTTTTGTGTGATGAAGCATGTACTGTGCATAATAATGATAATACCTTTTGCAGCATGAATTGCTTCACAATATTTCCATAACGCCTTTTGTCGCGAGATAATTGAAGGCGCAAATTCTGTTTCTCATTTTAGGTCGGCCGTCCGTAGTCCAATTCATGAATGGCAAAAGGCGCGGATTTGATCGCGTTGCCATTTCATGCCTATGCAATTACATTTGAGTAGCTAATGCAGCATAAGGCTTATTTCCATTCTGCATAAGAGGATATTTGCCTGGTCTGGTTTTTTTTGGCGCCTGTCATTTATACTGCTTAAATCTCGAGTGAATAATTGATACACCTGGCATAACTGAGGCGTAACCTATGCTTACTTGCCCCAAAGTTGGACGTAGTTACGCATGTTTATTATTTTATTACTCGGCAGTTTAATAATTGCTAAGAGCTAAGTTGCCCACAAGTACAGTCAAGCGACTCAAAAATTCAGCGCACGGTTGGTATTAAACTGAAACTACATGACTCGTCATTTACGTCCAATTCACTCTAGCGGCAGCTAAATTTTACCTCCGCGCACTTGAAAAGGGTAACATTTTTCCAACATCGATAACCCCTGTAAGTGGATAAGAGCATCGGTATAGTCCGGGCGCGCACTACATTACATCCGAATTTGGCAGGAAAATTCGCACATCTTGGGCGGAAATGTAATCGGACAGAAAAGGGGCATGGGGGAGGGGGAGAGTACCGTTTGTACATTTTCAGTCCTAATTCCAAGCTGTTCTGGCCCTCTCCCCGTGTCGTTCTGCTTTTACTCCGGGCCTTGCCCCGGAGTTTCCAGTCCGGCCCTTCCGTCATCCATTGTTCCCTTATGGATCCCCGTGATGAAATTTCTGTTAGTTAGTAATTTCCCCTGAGATGGCTATTCGCAACCTGGCGTCTACACTTTGTCATAGCTCGCTTTCTCTCTCCCCCCGCCCCCCTCCCAGAAAATCGCTCTGCTCTGCGCATACATTCATAACAATAACAGGCCGTAGGCACTTAACGATAACAACCGCTAATGAGCTCAGCTGATTAATAAGTGATTATGACCGGAATAGAGTGATACGCCTGAGGGGACTTTCGCTTTTCCACAGTGTACCTTTGTCAGGATGGAAAAAGACGCGATCAGGAGACTGGGATTTCGATCTGGAACCTGCTGCCTGTTCTGTGTCGCCTTGGTTCACCGCTGGGAGCTTAGACGGAATAACAAGGGGAAGAGAAACTACTTTTTAGCCACGCTTAACTCACTTTTTTCGAAACTAATTTAGGAAACTACGGGAGGTCTAGACATTATGTAACTGACGAAAGTTTTTAAGCTATACGGCACTTTTTGAGGGCAGATTAGTATTGCTCTTTGCCATCGACTCTCTCTCTCTCTCTCTCTCTCTCTCTGTCGGATAGTCTATGTATACTGATCTCTGTGAGATGCGTCGTTTTTAGAACGTACGGCGTTATACGTGTTCACGATAATTTTTGACCCAGGGGAAGCTGAATGCATAATTATTTTGTGAGTTTTTTCAGGCACCAATCCAGCCCGATGGATGACGTGAAATGTCCCCGATAATTATGTTGCTCAGGATATATTATCGCCACACAGGTATATAGGGCCATGAACTGGCGTACCAACGAAACCACATGATGACATCTGCCACGTCTCCCTTGTTTTACCATGATACCCTGATTTGTATCATACCCTGATCCTTTCCCTGTAACTAAGTTATTATGCGGGACGTTCCAAATCCAGTATCTCGTTTAGTTGTAGTGTTTTGGTACTGAGCTGTTCATTATTAGTTATTTTCGAGCAGTTTAGGGGCTGTAACATACTGTCATATTATTTAAAATGAAAGTAGACATTTGGATCCTAAATTTTAATAAATTCCTAGTTTAGACATTGGGATCTACCAATTTGGGACACGTCCCCTTACTAAAATTCAGTAGATCTAACTGTGCAAGATTGAAAAATGGGACATGATTATTTTCTACAAGTAATACAGGGTGTCCCTAAATGATTGTCAACATTTGAAAGTTGTTTAATTTCTATTAGTTGCGGTGTGCAATGACAAGACAGACATAGAACGAAAGAGCACATTTGGGAGTTTTCATTGCACACACTACAAGTGCTCAATATGAGCACCTTTCGTCACACGACATGATAGTCCAATTCTCTACACAGGCCAGCATGTCTGGTGTGATTGATTCCACAGCAGCAACAATCCTGCGTTTCAACTCACACAGACCGTGGTACGAAGACCTGATCCTTTACATATACCCCCAGAGGAAAAAGTCACATGGGGTGAGGTCGGGAGACCTTGGCGGCCACTGGAGAAAAACCAGATCTTGCTGACCGGCATGTATTTTTGGCTGTTTTTCTCGTATAATTTAGTGATTGACTTTTGTCTCTTTTTTGATGTTAGAGACGGTTACAGTCACATTTCACTCCATGTGCTATTACTATTATGTTTGAACTGCACCTTTATTGGCCTTGAAGTTAACCGCATCAAAATAAATTAAATCTACTTCTCACTTTATTCTATCCATGCCGTTATCGTGTTGTCAGACTATAACTTAAATTCTGACCAGCAATGTAGCCAAAAGCCAATGTGCTTGGTTTGACAAGCAGCCAGAAAATTGTGACTAATGCACCAGCAAATACTTTCTCCTTTACTCCGATAATTCGAGCAGTACTAAAGCATTATCCAATTAGCATGTAATGAAATAACAATGCTAGTGTGCCCCATTATTTCTAATCCGGCTGCTCCAGTATTACGCTGCGTTACAGTGCAGATTATGCCACTGGAGGCCTTTTTGCCAAACACTGGCTATACAAAATGCTTCATAATACTATGATCATAATATTATTCCTACTGGCCATGTAAATGAAAGACGCTACAATGTTTCAAGACATCATAAAAATTTACTATTTCATGTATATGCTACTTAATTATTCAGTGTGTTATTACACTAACTTACATAAAAGGATATAGCGAATCACAGAGGATATACGTATTATGGTTACAATAATGATTGTGTGGTTTTCAGTTTCCAGAAGCTATTTAAATTGTGGATCGTCTGAGAAAAGGATTACATTTGCAACTTATAGCTCGGAATTTCCGGTCGTCACATCCATAAGATCAGTAAAACATCGTAAAAAACCTCGTAAACCCTTAAAAAAAGTCGAGACCACACCATATTATTTTGTGTAGTCATTATAGGGAACATGAAATCATTCTGTTCGATATCTTTTGTACAAAATTTTAACAAATGTGTATGACATGCAGGAGTTGGACAAAATAACTGGGGCCCCTGCAAAATGCGGGTGAATTTTCTCCTTCATTGTACTCAAAAACTGGAAAAGCTACAGAGATGACTTTTACTGATTCTTGAAGCTCTGTCGATGTACATTTATAGACATGAAGAGGACACAAAAATCACACGAGCAGAGGGAGAAACAAAATACTAACGACACCCCCCCCCCCCAGACCCCATTTTTGACCATAGTGTCCCACCCTTTTCATTTGAAAATGAAAATAGTCAGAGATATGAACTTTAGTGGATTTTGAAGCTCTGTCGATGACACTTTGTTTGGTATAGAGATGGATCAAAATTACTGATAGTGGGTGGAGGAAAAAACAGAAACGACCCCCCCCCCCTTCCCCGGCACTAAATCTGAGAAGAGGTTGGACAAAATAGTGTATAGTACGAGTAAGTTTGGGTCGAATTTCCGTCCCACTGCTAGTTACTACTCACTTAGCAGTGCCATATTTGGCACTGGTACTGCTAAGTTAGCATTAACTAGCAGTGGGACGAAAATTTTCCATTGTTAGCATTCAAGTAGTGCCGGGGAAGGGGGGTGAAGTTTCTATTTTTGTCCCGCCTCCTGTTGGTAATTTTGGTCCATCGCTATACCAAACAAAGTGACATCGATAGAGATTCAAACGCCAGTAAAGTGCATATCTGCAACTATTTTCATTTCCAAATTAAAAGGGTGGGGCACTCTGGTCAAAAATGGGGGGCCTGGGGGGTGTCGTTAGCCTTTTGTTTCTCCCCCTCCTCTTGCGATTTTTGTGTCATCTTCATGTGTGTAAATGTAAATCGACAGAGCTTCAAAATCAGTAAAAGCCATCTCTGTAACCTTTCCAGTTTTCAAGTACAATGGAGAAAATTCGCCAGCTTTTTGCAGAAGACCTCGTTATTTTGTCCAACCCATGTATATGACGTAACCTAACCTGGGCTCTCCGTCCTTCTACTGTACCATACATCAAAACCTTTATTACCAGCAAATGCATCTGACCAGTGCTCCAGATTCTTATGCATGCGATCATGTGAGATAACGAGGAAGCAAGTCATTACTACTATAGCTTGTTATCACCTGTACCCCTATTTAGGGAGGAGTCAGTGATGCAGAAGTCCGTACCTTTCAAAATTTGCAAAGCATTGTTTGTAAGGTATATTATGAAAATGATATTTTTGAAGCCAATAAGTTAGTAATTATTTGCAATCTTCGAGTTGGTACAGATGTGTGGAACACCTGTTATTAATACCGGACATCAATTAATTAAATTAATTAAAATCTACAGGACGGTATACTGCCTGTTTGCTTGTCACTGATCCTGGCTCCAAACATTTTACTTTCTCCATAAAGGAACTTGGTACATTTCCGAAGATTATGTTGCACCAGTGCTGGTATATAGCCTCAGTCCTCCAGCCCTAGTCATTAATTGTCGGCAACAATGAACTAAAGATTTATAACAAGGATAAGCCCGAGTTTGAGGATATACCTACAAGGGTGGAACAGAGCTCAAGTCGACACCTACAACACCGTGGCTGGGTATCAAACATGATGGATTACCGGCTCCAGTCGTGCATGCGATATTTGCATACACATTTGGATCTATCAGTGCCAGGAATGCGCATGCGCGACTGGAGCGAGTAATCCATCATGTTTGATACTCAGCCCCATGGAGGTGTCATTATAACCTGTGTACAGTGCTGGACATTAATCGCGACATACTGCTTGCGACATTTACTATGCGGCAGAAGTGCAAATCGAAGTGATAGAGTGTGAGCCGTGCGAGTAAAAAGAGGTACGCCTTAAGTGACGTCACCGCCTGGAGGGCAATGGAGAAAAGGCTTGTCCCCAGCCAGTGACGTCACCCAAAGGCTACCATTTCTTACTCGACGGCTCGCACTCTATCACTTCGATTTGCACGTCTGCCGCATCGGAAAATGTCGCTAGCAGTATGACAGAATTAATGTCCAGCACTGTACTACCTACAGCATATGTTGCGGTTTCTGATTCCCGTTTTATTTTGTGTGCTGAAAACTATACGCTGAATAATTTGTTTAAAACATATCAGTACTTTTGACATTGTGAAAGTAGTATAAATCTGGACTGGAACGCTGCGCGGCAGCAAAATTTTACTGCCGCTGATAGAAAACAGCATCCCACCGCCCCGCGCCCCTCCTCAGTGAGCCATATCCCATAAGCATCCGCATCCACGCAATTTTGCTGCCGTGCAGCAATCACCGCTTTGCGCCCAGCTTGCCACCACCACCTTGCCCAAGTTGACAGTAATGAAATTTTTCATATGTAAATCCGCAATACAAAAATATTCACACCCAGACGTCAGCGTAATTCTGGGAAAAGTCCCCTATTCAAATATGCCAGCATATCGCATCACAAATTGTAATTATTGCTAAGCTTTCTCCCCCCTCCCCCCCCCCCAGTCCCTTTCCCAGCCTGGTGAGAGCTACGTTCCCATCTTTTGTGAGGGTGTGAATAATCCGGTAACTTATAAGGAGTACCCCCATCTCGTTGCCCGTATGGCCCCACCCACCTCTCCACAAGCCAAAATCCTTCCTCATCTCTCCGGTGAATGTCCGGGGAGAGTGGTCCCGGGTCCCACTAATCGGGTGGCTCCTTTCATCCAATTCCATTTGCGGCCGAGTGGCCTCCGATCCCTTTTTGATTTGAAGAGAGTCATTCCCGTGGGGGAATCAGACTAGAAGGGAGAAGGTATGGGGGTAAGAGAGAGGCAGGGATGGAAGGGGGGGGGGGGATGGAGAGGACCTCTTGCCTGCTTTTTGGGGACTTGGTCCCTATTCGGCAGAAGGTAAAAAGATATTGCTCCGTGCCGGCCTGACCCCCAAAGCGCCGCCATGTTCAAAGTTGCCCTATTCCAGTCGTCACTAGCAGGAGACCCCAACTCATGACTGCCAAAATTTGGTCTCGGAGCAGATGGATTACAAAGGGGCCATCCACTAAGCGTGACTGGGATTGTGTAGTTCATTTCCAAAGCATTTTTTTTGTCGGAGAATATTTTTGGTTCTCAAAGGAGAGATGTGTCAAGGAAAATACTAGCCGTGCTCAAACTTTCAGGGAGAGAATCACTAAGAGCCCAAGTTCGAGAGACTGTCAAGTATGCACATTCAGGTAGTGCAGTTACGAAAAACCCTTCAAACATGCCTATTTTATTTATGGAGAACGCGGAAATCCGGCAGACTTTTCTAACACGATTGTCAATGAGACCTAATGTAAAGGTTGCTTCCATGCCCGTCTACTGCATACAAGAGTGAATAGAATAACAGACGAAGAGTTGCTGATTAATAATGTGATTTGTGACATATTAGCTTATATTGAGCCCTTCTGTCTCTGACTCGTATCCGGCCGAATTGCAGGCAACAAAATGTTGAGTAACAACTTCTACAGGGTGTGTCCTGGCATCATCCAGGGAGGGGTGGGGAGTGGATGGGGGGCATATGATATTCCGCACAGGAGACTGCAGGCATGTGGCCGTAGCCTGTCACTGACGGCGACCAAAGTTGGTCGGTGCGTGGATAGGACCTTGACCAGTCACAGGCATGCTAGTTTGTCATTAGTTGGCACCGCTGCGCTCGTAAGGTCCACTGGTCACTTTTCATTTTGACCCACCCTGGTTGTAAAACACACGTGTAATGTTTGGAAACATGGTTTCTTACTTGAGAAATGTTGCCAATTCATTGATCTAAAATGGCAGAATTATAGTGCAATTATGAAAAAAGACATTGCGCCAGGCGATCATTCGGCTTTTTCAAATTAATACGATTTCGAATTTAATTAACGGAATAAAGCCAAACTAAAACTCACTGTTCAGTAAGGAGCTTGCTTTGAAAGTCCATACACATTACCACGTGAATACGACAGTGTATTTGCTAAATCTGACATGAAAGTGGACTTAATGAGGCTCAGATCCCGACATGGCTGCTTTGATATGAAATACTACAGAAACGTTGACAAGCATGTGAAGGATCAGGTGCTTTCATTTAATGCAACACCAAAATCAATGTAACCCGCAGGATATTGCCCCTAAAGGTGTCTAGGAAAGTAACCTGGAAGTGAGCAAGTTCAACATTCTCACTTGACTTACAATTAACTTGGATGACATGAGATTTCTCACGCAATTTAACACACGCGTCCAGTTCAGCCACGTATGTTACAGTAACTTTGGCCTCCGCAAAACTTTCAGTATTGTGACTGGCCTTTCGCCTAATTACAGCGAGTAACCTGACACCTCTATCTATAGTGTTATAAAAGAATGTGTTGACTGTGAGGGTTGAAAACGGTGCCTGAAAATGTAAAAATCGTTAGCAAGATATCTCTTACACGGTGGAACACTTGTGAAATACATACCGGAAATATCACATGACATTTCTTTCACACCACCGAGACCGGTATACTCTACTGAGTTGAGTAGCCAACTGATAAGCTAGCATTCAGAGATACTTCCCATTTATGAAACACACGGTATCATCTGAAAATCAACATATGACGTGTGATCCCGGTCTAGTGATATAATCGGATGTCTCTCAATGGCTTTTATGCTAAAAATGCTTTTATATGACAGATGATACGATCCGTGTATAAAATGTCGTGGGGAAAAATGCACGCGGCAATTATAGCCTGCGAAATCGCCTTATTTTGCATAACGATGTATTGTGTTGAACGACGGCTTTTCGCAGCTGATGGAAAGCTCGTGAAATGGAGAAGTAATTATAAAATTTACAAGGCAAATCTATCACTAAGTGCCTTAAAATGTAATGCATCTTCATGCGCTGAATATTTAAAAAAACTCCGAAATAGAACACTGTTAGTTAACAGTACTTTGTACTCGTATTTCACCTCCTTTTATTTTCACTGCACACAAAGGGTGTGCTGCGGCACACTGATAATCCGCGAGAAAAGCTGAGTGTGCCTAGAAATGTTTAAAAAAGTGCCCAAATAACTTGCAATGAGAGGTTTTGGAAATAGTAATTCTAAGTATTCAGGCAGCTGTGGAGCTGTAAAATGCCGAAATCTATCAAGGATATGGTCAGGTATAGTGAGGGAAAAATCTAATCCTTGCTGACTATCTGCTGGTTGCATCCAGGATACGTTTGTCAGAAATTTTGACCTATACATTGCTGAACCACACTGTCAGAATTCGCTTGTGTCAACTACATCAGCATAATAATTTGGCAACCAGTGTTGAACCTGTTGTATTGGATACCATGTAATCTAACCGCATGCCTGCACATCACATACTGACATGCAGACGTACGGTAATACATAGTTTCAATTTTTGTTAGCAACATACCGGTACAGTAAGTTATATCACCAGTCATTTTTATCCTGAAAAGTTCCTGGTGCTTTCACCTGAAAGGCACCCAGTTTTTTCAAGTCTAATTTTAAATAAAGCCAACTGTGGTTTTTCGTATACATATACTACAACACAGCCTTTCCTCCCCGCAAAACCTAATCGAAAAACCACCAATGGCTGTAGTGATAATTGGAAAAAAAGAAATATAATCTGATATCTTGACCGCAACAGTAATATTGCGCATAATACAGTATGTGCTTCAACCCTTATTGAATTTCACGGTAACACTCGTTGCGATTATTACCGCAGGTCTAAATCCTGGTATTATTATAGCGAGCAAATCGTCTTTGTAAAGTATTGGATCATGTCCCTGGCACAGGCTGCTGGTGAATCGGAAACCGGATCAAACGCCGTTGAAGCGCGTAAGAAACTTTTTTTGCGGGTTGGCGAAGTGGATCCCTACCGTAATGATGCGCCAGTTGTCATGTTCACTCCGCAAAAAAATGCGCCAAAAAATTAAAATGGACGGGGAGAAAGTTTAGCACCTGAGAGTTGCAGCCTGATGCTGCTCACTGCACCGAGAGAAGTGGCGAAAACACAAAATAACAATTTTACTCCCATGACGCGCACGTCAACTCGCGTCAGGTTTCTAACCCAGAAAGGTTTGGCGAACAACGTATCAAATCGCTGACGAGGATAGCAGCTAACCAAATAATAATGGCCTGCAGCTCCCTGCAACTTATACCCCATCAGCCTTATGGAGACCCCTGTGAGCTTATAGTTGTTCTCTACCCCGCGAATTATTATTATTATTATTATTATTATTATTATTATTATTATTATTATTATTATTATTATTATTATCGGTAGAATTAGCTTGTGAAAATTAATTGATGAAAATACTGATCCGACGTTCTTCTAGATTAGTCAGGCCAACGTCAAATTGCTTTGCGCCGAGTTACACTGCTTAGTAGGCTACAGAAAATATATGAGCTATTATCATATAATGTAGCTTTATATGGTCTGTGATATTTGCATGATGACAAGTTTGTTCTGTCACCAGCTATTTTTCCTGCCTAATGATAATAAGCAGAGGTCTTAGAAAGGGCAGGAAATTGGGTAGCAAAAGGGCGACAGAGTGCTAAGCAGGGTCATAAGTGCCGACACTGGCCCTGCGATATATACGTGCTGGCAGTAAAGAATCTCTTCCGAGTTAGCTGCCATTACCCCAGGCGGCTAGTTTGGAGGATGGGGGTTTTAAAAAAAGAATGTCGTCAGAGTCGCACTCGAGAACGCACGTCGGAGAAAAATATGTCGATTGAAAACGCTTCTAATGGCGAGGACGGGTGTTTCCGTCTACTATTGACCCTAAACCACAATGCAATCTCCTTTTGATGGGCCGTAAAGACTCTGGGGAGCATCTTCATGTATGGAAGACCGCAAGAGCAGCTGTAAACGACACTCGACACCCGAACTTCTGAGCTGGAATTCGACTTGACGCAAAATGCGTGACATTTACTCAGCGGCAATCTAAGAAAACCGCGATTCCAAGCCTGTGGTGTGCTTACTTCCTAAGTGAATATTGCAGTGGTAATTTAATATTGACGCGCACGATTTTATCATAATGTAGGTGCGACCAAGGGTGTATAATCTGTGTACATACCACACTGCAGGGATGAATAAATCGTGTAAGTCATTCGTACATAATTTCGAGACTGCTGGTTGTATCATACAATATCCCACATAAGTTATAGAGTTAACACTGCCGAGAGCGACTACTATAGTCTTGAAAGGACGATTACAAAAAATTTATTACAAAGGTTTTTCCTCTGATATCGTGCGGTACCTCGGATTAAAATATTCAAATTTTAATGTATTTATTGCAACTCAATTAGAATCAACATCATATATCCAGTGAGTTGGTGAGTGACATCAAAGGTATAAAATAATTGATTTGGCTGAATATAATATATGGATTCATTATTGGTGCTTAATTTCTTGGAGATAAGTTTTGATCAGATAAATCCGATCACAATGCAGCGTATCGCGTGACAGTTCCATTTGGGCACGTTCCGTATGCACTTCCTATAGGCATGATAGCACACTGAAATGAGCACAGTGTATCAGAGGCCGTATTTCTTGCACCATTAAACATGGGAATGCATCTAGTGCAAGTTACAATGAATAGCATATCAGTTATCCCGCATGCAGAATTAACTGCCATTGAGATCGAATTGGACTGGACAGGCGGATGAAAATGATGTGTTGCACTTTTTTGCGCTCTGTTGATCAACAAATATTGTAATCTACAATGCGCGTGCGGATATATTTAAAAATGCAGAATTTATCGAAAGAGAGGATCCTGCTAATTACAAATGTGCCAAAATTATCCCGCACATTTTGATCCACCATTTAACAGCCTGGATACTGTACAGTAGTATCAGAGACTGTAATCTTTCTTTCAGACGGAACAAAATGGCGGAAACGTAATGAGCATTGCCTATATGTAGCTGAAATTGCCGGGAGCTTACCATCACGTCATCTCACGGCTCGGTAAACATTCAGCCTACATCAAACTTTACTCCAAATTTCCATAGTAGAACAGCGAATGGGTGAAGGGCTGGTGAGGGGAATGCGTAAATAGGCTCTTTATTTTATCAACACCTTTTCCCAGTGAAAAAATGTGGATCATTAATTCCCCCCGCTCTCTCCATCCCCCAGGATATTTTAATTGGGGTGCTTCTTAAGAGGTATGTGCTAGGTCCAACATGCAGTTAATCGATTGACAAGCAAAGGCCCGGACTTTACATGGGCGGTGTGAAAACTCCGCCCCCCATTAATGTGGCGGATTTCGTGTGCGGGGGGTACATGTCTGCCGTGCCAGATACAATTGTTTATAATGCGCATAAATCGTTGGCTTGTTAAAGCATAGTGTGTGGTGACAAAGGAGTATGCTGTAGCCGCAGGCCGGGATGTGAAGCTTATGACATCATTCCCACTAACACCCCCACCCCCCTATGGAACCACCCAACAACCACAACACCATCCTCTCCCCTCTTGATATTGCAAATTCTCTGATGCATTTTATGAATATTGCGAGCCATTTTCCATCGCGGTGCCGGTGATGAAGTCGGGCCTTTTTTTATGATCACCATACTTCGAGGCGTCAAACTCGACATCCTAAGTGTCTACAGTCACGCGACATTGACGGCTAGACTATAGGGAATAGGGGGTGGGACAGACGGGCACCAAAAAAATAAGACAATTCAATTTGGTCCCCAGGTGAAAATGAGCGGAAGAAAAATCCGCAAAAAAGTTTGTCCAACAGGGCGAAAGATTGGTAATAAAAGGGAAGTTTGGGCGTCACTGGTACGTCGTGTAAGACAGTGCATCTGTGCTGTCGTAAAGAATTCTGGGAAATGTCATTCGTGATTGCCTCCGAATCGAGTCAAGAAGTCATCGGGGAAATTTAGAGCATATTGCTTGGCTGCTGGCGGACAAGGGACGCTTTCGCTGGAGCCGAAGTAATTCACGATATTGCGAAAGTTTTGTCTACTTTCTAGCAGCATTCCGTTGACCCTTTTGTTACACGACTAGCGAAACATCAAAGATAGGTGTACGGTGTCTTTCAACTGCAACCACGCGTCTTGGCTTCTCATTGTATATAACCTGCAAAACTTTCTCCATTTCAATCCAGTAAAACAAAGTGAGGCGGGATTTGCAGCCTTTTCAAACCACACTACTCTTCAATTGTGCGTTCTTTTGATAAACGTAACCAAAGTTCCGCATTGATGTGCAGCAGACCGCAGGTACTCTTGTAATATGGGTTTTATCCAAAGTCTGTCATGGCTTGCCCCAGCCAGCTTGGGGTGCAAACCAAATAGCAATCAAAGTAATGAGTAAAAATATTATTTCATAATCTTGGGTATGTAGCGTTGGAGTGGCTTTCCCCCTGCCCGTGTGTTTATTTTATTATTTTTCTGGTTGGAGAGGGCAGAATAATTGAATGGTGCATTAGAGGTAACAACGCAGGGATTGGAGGGGGGATTGGAAATACATTGCTTGCTGACTAGCTCTCAGCGATTGATAATCTAGTTAGGAACAAAGTGAGCACATCCTCTTGAATACAATGCAGCCAGGGAAAAAGTTGGTTGAATTTGTCGCAGTGATTTCGGCGAGGAGTGCCGGCAGTCCAATGTTGTTAATGTACTGCACTACACATGTTGGTAATGTGACGAAAGTGTGCACAATGCCGTGAAGGGAGGTCAAATTAGAGGGGGAGGCGGAACAGCTAATGCAATGAAGTCTCCATTGGAAAACGTTCAACAGTATTAACAGGAAACCGTGTCCCAAATGCATATTGTGTGACAGGAAACGATGTCGTCTGTACTCTGTCTGGCGTCACGCTACTCGCCTCTCTGACGTCTCTCCACGCTCCACACTTGCTTGTATTTGGACATATCACATAATAGCCTCGAGGAAACAAAAATGTCACACAAATCAGCAATCTAAGAGTCACTTAATTAAAAAAATATTACCACAAGATGTCGTGTCTAACTACTTTAGTTTGAAATTTTGGCGCCAATTAAGGTGCTCGCACAAAACACGAGCAGTAGTATGCCTGCACACCCAGTAATAGCAGCCACCATTACATTTGGCATGAAATGCATCGCGAACCTTCCGCAGACTAATGCAATAACACACACATTTCTGATTAGGGAGCAAATTGTTTCTGGATTTATGAAGGTGATGATAGTGTCCTCATCAGGTGCAATCTGCTGCTCCTACTCACATGCACATGCAGCATCACTGAAGGGGACACCCATTGTACTGTACCTGTTCGTCTGAAAGATTAAACCCCGAGGATTTGTCGCTTAACATTATCTTTCCTTCCTGCTCATTTCTCTTGATAATAGGGCCATGCAATCGGAAGTTGGATCCAGGAGCTTAGAATTGAAATTGTAGCGCACGTAGGAAACGGAACTTATAAATAATGTATTCGCAGAGCCCGGTAATTAGAGGAATCCCGTGGCAGTGTCCGCCAGGGCCCCTGTTTTCCTGACACCTGTTTCAGGGATTAGAGCATCTCGCGTTGCTCTAATAAACGTCAAGCCTATGCACACAAGGTAAGTTGAGTTGACACCGATTGAAGCTCCGTTTTCTGCCTCCTGCTCTTCCATCACCACCGCGTTTCATCAAGAGTGGGGCCACTGGAATTTTATGTTTGGTAATTTGCCACCGGATAAAATAAGCAATTGAATTAACAGAGAGTGTTAAGCCGTATAATGCTGTTACAGATGGAATTGGTAAATAGGAGATAATTTGCGTGTACACCGGTCAGTAATTGACGACCTGTACTCCCCCGGAATTACGCTGTGGGCTAATGGAATGATTTGCTGGTTTTAGGCCGGCCGTGGAATCATCCTGGATTCTGGTTCTTATGTATCTCTAGCTCATCCCAGCCAGCATTGTTCACCAGCACCGACTGACTCGCTCGGCTGCAAAGATTAAGAGCAATCAGCTTCTAATATGTTTGGCCGCAGCCCAGGGCTGCTCAATTATTAACAGTGGCGAAATAGCACCGGCATTTTCCTCGCTTCAAATGGATCGTTAAGAAGCGCTTTGAAGCAACGAATTACCACATTGATCACGTAAGCTTATAAAGCTAAGCTTGATTATTCGCGTCCGACGCCCTTTACTCAACCTTTTCCATTCATTTCCTGCAGCTGATAAGATTTCAGATGTTTCCATCAAGAAAGAGAAAACGGCTTGTGTTTAGCTCTAAATGGGACGACCGGATTCATCAATTGGGGACACATGCACTCAACTATCGTCGCATTTGTTTGCAAAATATGCGTGGTCAGAGAGCTAACCATTGACGCATTTGGATGATGCGATGGGTCCACTCGTTGCAGGTTAAATGTTCAGGTCATTATCAAATATAGCGTGGAAGTGCCGGTACTGGACGATTTAAAATAATTTATCTGCAGGGCGACATTATTTCAGGGGAAAAAACGGGTTTCAAATAAACAGCGGGCAGAAACTTACTCCACTGAACGCTCTTTACAACGCTCTAGTTTGAAGAGTCGAAAAGTGCACAATGCCATAAATTGTTGCACCACATTGCAACTAAAAATGCACTCTGGCTTGTTCTCGTTATGCTAATTGATTGCCAATGACGGGGCAAAATATGTTTAACATTGCAGGGGACTGCGAGAATTTCGTGCTCAAATTAATTTTACACGTGAAAATGGGATTGGTTAAGTTGGTCAGATAAATTGCGAGTGCTCTGGATGAACACTCACCTCGACATCTTTGCTGCTCACCCGGGCAGCGCTGGCCAGCCACATTTCATAATTCATCGTTATGGATACAATTTTGGCGTGAAACCTGATGCTGGACTGGAACTGCCTAGTAGGTTTATAGAGTTGGATCGAATAAGGATGGCTGCATTTTCAAACTAAACTGTAATATTTTGAAGGAATATATGCTATTGGCAGAGTGTCACTTGGCTGACGCACGTAGGATTGTAAAAATAACCAGGTACAAAATAGTTTGTAGCAACAAAATGCAGCCGTGCTGATGACAGGATTTTAAAATGTTAATAAATCGGTGATACAGTATTTCCCTTGCCTCCCTACCAAGCTTTGTGTTGATAAACAGGTCCTGTTTATTTTCGCAGGTGTGTGTTACCATTCGTACATCACACAATAGAGGTGACGCATAAAATTTGGTATAAAGCCAGCAGGTGAGGAGTTCACAGCATTGCCTAGTGCTCTGATTGCCATAAAATTTGGCGGTAAAAAACATAACAGCGTACAACCTCGATAAGCCCATCGGAAGTGCCATGCGTAGCTGTCTATCTCTGAACATAAAACACCGTTCAAATTGAAAAGCAGAACAATGGCTGCCAAGTCTCTTGTAATCAGTAGCCGTTTGACTAAAGCTGCCTGTTCATACATCCTCTTTTAAATTTTTATACCCTGCTTCTTTCTCCGCACCCCAGTTATTCCTGATTAGTGCTCCATTGTTGATTAGGCCCATGGTGCTTTTAAAATTTTTCCTTCTTTTGATATACCAGCATATAGCAAAAGTGGTAGTCAAGTGCGAGGCAAGGTAATTGTTGAGGGTTCCCTAAGATCGAAAGGGGCACAAGTAGTGCTAACTCAAAGAGCAGAGAGAGGAGCGGCAATAAAATGAAGTGGCGGTTTTCCAGCTTGCTGTAAAGCGGAAAGGACCTCCTTCCTTTTACGCCGCATTCTGGCTGGGTGGAAAAGGTAAGGTGAGAGAGAGGAAGAGATATAAGAGGAGGGTTTCTGAACCCGAACCAAATCGGAGGCGGGGTTGAGCCAATCGGCAGAGCGTCTCAGTTGCTTGCAAGTGTACACTACATTTGCATTGAAAGTGATCATCGATTTGACTTTAAGGGCTTTAAGGGGGACGGAGTCACATGTGCACAAGCTCACTTAAAAAAAAACAAGCCAGACTGGACTTCCAACCCTTAGAATGCTTAGATATTTCGTGGCTTCACCCCGCCTCTCGCTACTTTGTTGGAAGTAATATACATTTCCATGCCATTTTCGACTCCCTGAATATGGAGGATGTGACTTGCAGACGGATGGTACGTACGCAAAGGAAAAAAGAAGGAAGAAAAATCAGAGAGGACGATGCCCCTAAAAAAGGCAGGGAAATCGGTCGTTTATTTTCCACCAGATGCTCACATCCCTCCCCGGTCCCTTATTCCGAGAAAAGTTCCGCGAATGTTAACTGCCTCCCGCATTTTATATTATTTTCATTTGAGGAAACGCCTAATGGGTATTCCTGCTAAGTGGCCATATAAAGAGCGCGTTTTCTTTTTAAGTGAAACTTCTCCGAGGAAACTCAATAATGCATATGCCTGGGAATTTGGATCAGCAAGGGAGGTATGCTTGTTAATTTCGTGTTTCTCTCTTGTGCACCCGCAATGTACCAGTATGATGCTTTAAAGCCACATTTTCCGTGCTCGAATTCTTTTATTCAAAAGTTTTGTGCAGCACAGTCCCGCACATCGGTGTTCCCAGCTGTGCTTCCCTAAAAAATATTAAGGACTTGAAACAGTCTGCTGGGAAGGACCTAGAATGGCAGTTTCCGACCAAAGCTTATTGCACCGGAAAGAAGGGAATTATTTCCCTTCCGGCAGCAAGCACCATCTAAATTAGAAAGCGCTAATGTAAATAAATAAGAAGCTCCACGTACTTCTCTCTTGCTAGGCAAACCTTCCCTTTTCCTTCCTTCACATTCCCACCGCTTGTAAACGGGAGCTATTTCAATACTTCCAAATGACACCAAAACTTTTTAATTACTCGCCCTGGCAATTAGGTTTTTCAGCGACGTTGTTTGAAGGATGGGAGGCGAAAGAATAATAATTATGTCCACAGACGAAGACTCAGCTGAGGGATCCAAAATTGATTCCCAAGTATACGGGAACCACGATTTAAATAATCCCGAAGCTGTTATCCAACTATACCTATAGCACTCACCTCGAATGTCTGCTTCGGCATGGGCGGCCTCAGACAGGCTGAGACGGGCCAGGATCAGCACCACGGGGATCAGGGTCGAGCTCGCACGACCTAAGGTCACAGGCGCCATTGTCCCCCAAAACAAGTTCACAGCTGCCAATTGTTGCGGGGTTAGTCAGGTATGGGAGTCCACTTTAAGTCCCACTCTGGAGCACCAGCAGCATCTAGCAGAGTCGTCCTGATAGGCGACGATACTCCTGTGTCTGTCATAACTGGATGCCCATCTCCATCTGCCATGTCACCCCCTACCCCCCTTAGTCACCCCCAAATTCCCCCCGCCCCCTAACTCCACCTAAAAAAAATAATATACCCTCACAGGGGTAATCCACCCATTTGTCTCATTCTCCTTTATTTGCCCCGTCGATCTAGTGCAAACTAGGCCGCGCACGTAACGCCCTGGGAGAGTACCCCCGGATTTTTAGAGCCGGGTTAAAAATGTCCACTGGCGTATGTCACTGTGCTGGCCAACTAGATAATACTAAAAAAAATTAGAGAAAGTTGGAAGAGGAGGATTCCCGCGCGTTCGAGGCCTCCGGTTGCCAGCAGCCGACTGTTGGGGGTTGCATCGGAGAGTTTTTGGGGGTGCCTCGGCGCCGGCATCGCGGCGCATGCAGGCGCCTCTGGGAGTGTGCGGGGTGTAACGGGGGGCATAGGGGAAGTGGGAGAGAGGAAGGAGGGAGGAAGAGATGGAGGGTGTCGCTCTGGTGCAAGGTTATTTCCACCTGAAACACTTGAAGGGGGGGGACCCACGTGCACTTCTTGGATGGACATGCTCGATGCAGTTGCAGTTTTTGGGGAATGGGACGCCAGGCGTGAAATCGAGACGAGTTGCCCTTGATTGGTTGGCCCGGCCACGTGTTTGGGCCGGCAGGACTTCGATGTATAGGAAGTAGGGGATTTGCCTGTAGAGGAACACTATACTGGAGAAACGTGGGGGCTGTGGATTGCTCTGGCACAAGGGACTCCAATATGTATGGGTTGTTTCTTTTTCTTGTAAGTTAACACTGCCCATCAGTCCATGTTTCTAAGACAAGAGTAGGAATTGGCTATTTTAGTTCAATACCAGTACAGTCCAAAATTTGGCAAGTGGGCCATGTGTCGAAAGTGTTGAAAACAATATTTGGTTAATGGAACATTCACGTTTTTGTTGCAAGTTCCTTCACATCATCAGCTAGTACAGAATTTTCAAGTATAATTACTATAGCTCCCCTGTTTCCTGATGACTAGCGAATGTGAATGTAGAGCGAGAATGCCTTGTGGCTAATTACTATTGAAATGAATATTGTGCAATTAAAGTAGCAGTATGTACTGGAGGGCATGGAGTCGTGGATGGGGATTTAGGCTGGAATTTGCAACAGGCCGTCAATCGGACTTCCATCTTAGTGGAAATGTGCGAGGGGTCCTGTCAGCAACGGAGATTTCAATCTTCTCAGCCAGACTTGGTGATTTAGTCGGTGCGTTTTGTGTGACGGGACATTTCATATTGTTAGGAGTGGGGAGGATGAAGGGCCTGAAGAGGATGGAGGGTATGGGGGACGTCAAGTTAGAGGACGACAAAAAAAGGACTCAGCTGAGGAATGGCGTTGGGGCAGCGGATAATGGAAAAAGGCCAGCATTGCAGTTACCGTATAATCCCGAAGGTGGGGTGGGGTGGGGGGTTGGATGGTATTTTTTGTTCAAAGGGGGAGGGATTGTCTATCAAACCAAGCATCTCCCACACCCACTGGCAAAGGGCGTGCGGCGTTCAACAAGCTGTAAGCCTATCGGATTATTCTGCGTGATGAGATAACTACTGGAGGGATGGGTGGTTAGGTTAGACTAAAGATGGGTGTGTGAGGGTAGGCTGAAGCTCAGCTAGGTGGTAGCTTGAAAGAGGGAGAGGGAAGGTGGGGGGTTAGGGTTTGAGGACAGCCCCTAATCTAACCCGCCCTCCCCACGTTATCTTTGCCTAATTTCCCTTTCAATAATACCAGCATAATTGAGTTAGAGAGGCGAAGGCAGGAGCGGAACAAGCGCCCGGTTATGAAACCCCCGGTTATCAATTACGCGTGGCTGATGGGTTGTGCATGGTGGGTGGGTTGGCAGGGAAAGTGGGGTAGGTGAGGGTTTGCATGGATAGGAAGAGAGGGTGGGGGTGGGCTAAGTTCCTCGGATCTTGGCGAAGGCAACCCTGACACGAGAGGATGATAGGTTTAATTAGGTTCCGCCTGATGGCCTCATTAGGCCGCCTTGTCCTCACCATGAGGTGGGGGGACAGGTTAGTGTTAGTGGAGGGGGAGAGGGAGGGTGAAGGATTTTGCAAGTTGGGGAGCGGGTGAGGGGTGTGCGGGTAGCCAGGGCACGTCAGGTCAGGGGCCCAAATGCGCCCGCCCCTCTGGCCGCCAACCTGATTGGCAGTAGCCAAATTAATTAAGACGTGGCCGCAGCAGAAGCGCTGTGGGAACCGCGCCGCGGGTTGCCTTCCGGATTCTGGAGAAGTGCCGGGGGGATGGATGGAGGGGGTGAGGCGAATCCCTGTTGGGAGAGCTAGGGCCGGATATGGTCACGGCGGTTGGGTCAAAGGTTTCGCTTCCGATCTATCAGGGACGTACGTTTTACGAATTGAGATCGCGTTGTCAAAGAGTTCATTATGGAGCCTGTATTCCATGACGGGGTATGCCTGATGATTACAAAAGAAGCGCTAAATTGTGTTGACACACTCTGTCACTGCAACTTGCAGGATAGTATATAGGCCTAAAAGAACTTGTACTGTACTGGAATTGGTAATTTCATTGCATCATTAATGCCATTATGACTGCTAAAAGGTACGGCATTGAAAGAGGCATCATGAGAGAACTGTTTGCGAGAGACTGTAGCACTGGTGCACTGTAAGGCAAAGTTGAATAACAAATTACAGTATTTACTCATCCCAACACGCGCTTGTAATAACCCACATAATAAGTTGGTTTGTTATTGATTTTTAAGAACGTCTGTGGCTGTATCATGAATGTAAATTACAATTGCGACTACCCACTGAACTATTTTTACACACACATTCTAGATATACCGGTAAGTCCGCACTGGGCACTTATTACTTTAAATTCACCTGCGGAAGTTTATTTTTCCACTAGTAGCATTGGCGCTATAGAAAACGGCCACGATTGTTAAGTCTTGTGTGTCCACCAAGAAAAATCGACCAACGACATATTGCCGGCCATCCAATAACTTCTCTCATTATTTCTCCACCTCCACGCCAATTCGATCACTCCACCTGCAGAGGCAAACATGTCACTCTGTTAATGATTCCCAATTCCGTTTTTTCTACGAGGCCCTCAATAATATTCATATCAATAGTCATACCTAGGGAGGCGCATTTGAGGAAAACACGCTTTGAGGCAAAAATAACGCGATATGATCAAAGCTTTTCCCGTTGCAAGCTTGTCGCCTGGCATTGTTCAGTAGTTGTAGCTATGAGGGGTTAGAATAAAAATTAATTGGTTATAGTTCACGATTGTAGTGTATTTATGGATGTGATGTTTTTAAGCGTTTGAAATCATTTGACTTGGGTCTCCTACATCGCTGACAAGTGACAACCCCGTTTATAGGAAAATGTGGTGATTATTTGTTTGTTTGTAAAGTACTTGTATTTAAATGCGTCATGAACAGAAAGCCAGACACACTCTTTGGAACATCAGAGTTTCTCATCTTCACACTTGTACAGCTCTTTACACATACCGTATGGAATTTTTATGCAATTGTGTTCAGTGGCGGATCCAGAAGTTTCTTCAGGGGGGGGGGGGGGGGGAAAAGGGAC
>KZ538903.1:0-23204 GCA_000934665.2 Catajapyx aquilonaris | reverse complement strand
TATGGATGGGTCGAGGATAGGAAAGGAAGGGGGCGGCTGTGGCCTATTATTTACGGAAGCGACCCCGGAATTTTCCTGGGAGGACCGTGGGAAACCACAGAAAACCACGGTCAGGATTGCCGGCCCCGGGACTCGAACCCAGGACCTCCCGATTAGCCACTCCACCAACCTGCTTCGGTAAAATTATCTACATTATGAAACAGTCGTCCGCTGGACCAGAGGATCTAACCTCGGAACCTCAGATGTGGTATGGTTGTGGATTAAACCATTAAGCCACGTACCACCCATTTACATCCCAAATGATTTATAACTGTCACACAGAGTAGCATGTACAATATAGTAACATACTGTTCCTATAGTAGGGGCTCAGCACTATAACCCTAACCATAACTCAATTGCAAGCTCAATTATTACCAATTGTTTATTAACACATAGTGTCACGCACCTACCTCATATGTATACTAAAACAACGCATTATTATATGCCCTTATAAAATTCAAACACTATACCGATGACTTTTTAGCCCAAATAACCTGTTAGTTATCAAGGGAAAAGCGCTGATAACCGAACTTTTATATGGTCCCTCTGCAATGTAGGTTGCGGCGGTGTTGGTGAGCCAGTTCGTTGGCATCGATCTCAACTCGTGGTATTTATATTATTTGCATTTATAATTATTAGGTGACGCGCTTATTGTGTGGAAGCAAATCCACACTCATCTAACAAAATTAAATGTCCTGAGTGGGTGATTGCAGCATCGTTAATAAGTTTGCCAGAGTGTTAGCATGCTGATTGAGAGGGGAGGAGATGCAAATTGCGCAACCCTGTAACGTTGACTGATTATGGTGGATTTCAAAATGTTCATATCATGTACTTCAGGCCAAACGTTAAATTTAGCTGTTGCTATTTTGGGCCATAATATATTGTAGCTGACACAAGCTGACATTGTTAGTGTTTACCGTAGATTCGAGACAGCCAAATTTTACACAAAGCAAGTATAGCATTGATATATGGTTCATCTCGCAGATATGTATTTACATCAGTCATGGAGATATATTTTGTACATTATGATGAAATAATTGGTTTTAATGATTAGTTCAATATTTACTGAACAATCCCCATTATCGCAACATAATTATAGTTGCAAGCAGTTTAAGTAAATACAGGAAGTGACGTCGAATGGTCTCTATTATGCTTTATTCAGTAACACTTTTTCAGTTTTAGGAAGTTATAGTTTCTTCAGTCATACAAACCAGCAGGGAACTAATAGTGAGTATGACCATGATTTATAGACTATGAGAAGACGAGAAAATATTTCTTAAGTAGGCTATAAACGCCCAGGGTGAAAGCAGTTCTTCCAGTGCAAAAGATATAGAAAACCTCAATACTGTATACCGGTTTGAGCAATATTTTCCATATACATTCGTATTGAAACTTAACATCACAATGTGCTTCATCTAATAGTGAGCATATTATGCAAAAGAAAAATCAAAATTTCGGCGGTACGTAATACATCGTGGAACTTGAAAGGAGACTTTCTGACCTATAAATATGTAATATGGGTAAGGAAACCCTTCTTTCATGCTTGACAAACACTTGCAAAATGATATCAAAGAGTCGACATTCCCGCTCTCATGATTGCAGCTATGCTCCCATGTGGCACTGATCTGCCTACTTGTGTCCTCTTTAGCCTTTGCAAATTTGCGACACTGTCATTCTTTTTTTCCTTGCAGGGCATACTTCATTGAATTTTCCATTGAGGAACAAGCTTCAGCCGTTGCCTAGGATCACCTAGGAATTTTAGCGACAGGAGGATTTTAGCAAGTAAAAAAAGGCAAGAATTGAAAGGCAACGTTACGTTTGCATCTTTTCCATAGTTGATCTAAAGGCGAGGTTCCTCTTGCCGCCTTCGAATAAAATTGGTGTAAGGGCAAACTGTAACAAATTGCCTCAATATTTAATGAAAATATTGAAGTGTATTGTCTTCCAAGCTTTATGTAGAGTAGCCTAGTATGCGTAAAATTTATCAAGCATTCTTTTGACAAAGACTATCAAAGCAATGCGGATGTCTTTTACAGACGCATTTTAGAATATTTCTGATAGTGTGTACAAAGACTTTAGAAATTTTTCAGACTTTATTTGCTACCATTGTAGCAGAGTTTGAGTTTTTGGAAGTCGCCTCGCATTTATTTTAAATTTATATGTAGGCCTATGCATTACATTCTTATTGTAATATATTATTGTACTCGATTGGACTTAACTTAATGTGTCGATATGCCGAGAGGTCTTCGAAATTGAAAATCCTATACTGCTCATGTTACATTGCAAGGGTTATAATGCAAAAAATTACTTGCTTCTGGGACTTTACAAGTATAATTGATATTAGGGAGGTTGGCCAGGCATTGCCTCTTCAACCTCCAAGGATAGGGAAGGAAGGAAGCGGCTGTGGCCTATTATACGGAAGCGACCCCGGAATTATCCTAGAAAGACCGTGGGAAACCACAGAAAACCACGGTCTGGATCGTCGGCCCTGGGATTCGAACCCAGGACCTCCCGATTAGCAGTCGGACGCCTTATCCACCATGCCAACCTGCTTCGGTTGCTTCTGGGACTATGTAAGACTCATTTAGTTATAAAAGTTATAAGTGTGTGAAGATTAATATCTCAATCAGAAAATCAGCAAGCCTCTACTTTCAGAAGAGTCAGTGACTCAGTGTAATTAGTCTACATGAAAAATTGCTTTAGTATACCAAGTGCACACTTGAGAGGGTAAAACCGAATATTCTTCCAGCATAGCCGATATTCTGATGCGGATTTTTATTACAGGCACTTGAAGGGTTAGCCAAGTGCGGAATGAAACCCAAGTGTACGACAAAGTGTTACAGAGGGATTTGACATAATGCCGCAACTTTACCATTTGATAGCGAACATTACAGCAAATTCCTCTTTACCGACCCACAAGCAACATCCAGCTTGAAATGCTGTGGTTCAGTTGTCTGGTCTGCCTAACGCTCATAAAATTATTGCAGTCTTCCTTAGTCGGGTGTTCACTTGGCCACAGCATTGTAATACCCATGGTGTCTATAAAGTGAGCTGTTGAACTAAGGTCGGGCTGGTCTAGAGGGGACCCACACGGATCGTGGGAATTCAAGCCACTGGTGGCTGAGCGGAAAGCTGGATTTTCTATGGGAAAAGACAACATTGCGCTTACATTCAATCGTCTTCCTAGCAGCTCATCCCTTCTTAATCCAGAGAACCCATGCGGTTCAACTGGTGGTTAAATGACCACCCTTCAACCTACACCCTGTATTCATTTCCATGACCCTGTGCCTCTTCCTAAAAATGGTGGGTATATACGTCTGCCTCATCGGGTAACATGCACGGGGATTGTATGGCGGCCATGTTTATGATTTATCTCGTACCATATCAACCCTGGGATGCTCCAGAAGAGAATGCATTTTGGCCTGCGGTAATCTGATGCGCATTGTTCCGGCCGAAATAACCGCGGCGGCTGCTGGGAACGCGTTCTCAGAGTCTACCCCCACCTACCTTGTCCCCCCATTTCACCCCCGCCACCCTCATAATGGCCTGGCTAGAAGACAGTATGACTTTGGGAATATCTCTCTTCTCTCTTGGAGGGGGCCGGAATTTTCCCCAGAAAGTACCTTCCCAGGTTACAAAATCGGGAAGCTGGCGAAGACCCGGAGATTAAGTATTCCAGATATTATTCACCTCAGAGGACCGGAGACGGTAAAGAGACGTTCCGCTGAATTGCAGTGTCGGCCCCGGAAAAGCCCAAGGGAGCAACCTCCTCTCTTCCTTTCACCACTCCGCAATACCCACGGATACGGGCCACAAATATTCCCCAGGTGTGTGTTGAGTATATTCAGAGTCCTCACCTCCTAACCTGACCTGCCACACCTTACACCAAACTGCAACAGTTTACCCCTGCCGCACAGGAAGAGGAAAATGTATGCATTCACGATGCTTTCCAATATGCTATACTTATCTTTATCAGTTCAGAGGTAAGTGTACTTTCACGAAATAGTATTGAGATGCTGAGCAACGTGTACAGTACGTAAATATGCGACAAAATATTTGAGAAGAGTATAGATAATTTACGAAGGTATATACGCCTGTTATTAAGGCAGAAGCTATGCTATCGGAATCAATAGTTCGATAGGTTTGTTAGGTGTTAAACTACTCGGTGCTTGACTCTGAAATGGTATTTCGCATTCAGGATTAGGTAGGATTTAGATGTAGGATTAGGTGGACTGACATGCGGGTGTACACTTCCTCACTGCGTACAGTGCACACATGGATACTCTTGAACCGACGCGACGTCTTCTGGTAGCACTGACTCACCGTATTACCTTAATCCTACCCCATACCCCAGCCCAAACGCGATAACTAGGCAATTAGGCCATCTCTAAGGCCCGGAATAATATTGTCACGTCTTGCATGTGACACAATCAGATACCTGATACTTCAGAAATTATCATATGAACTACACGACAACTCTCCGTCTTGGCGAGCCTCTTATTGCCTTCAGTAAACACGTTTGGGTAGAGGTGGTGGGTGGCATTAAGATAATGAAGCGGGTCAGGACTGACGCAAGAACTTGCTTCAGACATGCACTTTGTATCATGTATAATTATAATATTGTGTGTACAGTACAGACTAGGTTGTAGAAGCTGACGCTCAGGCATATTCATTACAATCATACGCTCATTATACAGGTGCAGCAAAGGCAATATGACTTACAAGTCACAGTCGAGTACCTTACTGGACCACATGATGTCTCAGACCATAAATGGAAAAAAAAAAACATTATTTCTTTTCCAAAACTTGTTTCCAACAGGACTTGCACAAGGAATCATATTTCATTAGAAAAAGACAACTTTGATGTTGACCTAAAAGTGAGCCTAATAATAATTCCCTGGGGGCATCAGGTGAATTTGGGAAGGGCCTAAGATGCACATAACGAAGGTAGGTGGGTGGAATGGAAGGAAGAGGTGGGTGTAGAATAATGAGGTGCAGCGCTGCGAGAGAGATCTAACAATTGAGCGGGCCATTTAAAAAGGACTTGGGAAGCTGAGCTTGATGTATAAATTTAGCTGTCAAATTGGAGTTGGCAGTCTGCTTGGGGTGGGGGGGTTTTGCTTCCTCCCCCAGTGTCTGGCTTGATCCCTGCAAGCCAAGCCACAGTCGCACAATGGGCCCCAAAAAGCTTTTTGTCGGCTCTGCCTGAGGAATGTGCTGTCATCACCCCCACCGCCTTTTCATCCTGCTGTAATGTACTTCTTGCCATCGAAATTTTCAACCCCTGGGCGCAAATAACAGGTCGTATTGTGAAGGTCTTTCTTCAGCCAATCGCACGTCTGTATGTAGTGTGGCAAATGGTCGCTCCAGATAATGTATACTGCTTGTGACGACAGATGCTCTCTGATCATAATCGCCTTTTGCTAAAGGGAAGCTAGATTGGGAGGGTCGGGGAGGGTAGTCATGGACACTATGGTCATTTTTTCAGATATCATGGAATTATGGACTAGTGGGCTTGGAAATTGTATAGTGGGAATGAGATCAAAAGAAGTGTCCTTATTTTAAGGGATTGTGTGGAACATTTTGTCTTGAGGCTGCAGGTACCATGCTACGTAAATACGAGTGACATTCATATAGCCTGTAGACATGCAAGGTTGTGTAGCACTCTAATAGCCCACAGAGCACTTTCCATAAGAAGATTAGTAGGCAACTGAAGTGTAGTTATGTGACACAACATGAATACCGCGTTTACGGGAGTGGAGAGGAAGTGAAATGTGGGGATTGAGCGAGCTGTATGCCCTAACTCCATTTGTGCAACATCGTAGTAACAAAATATTTGAGCTTCAACGTCAACCAAGCTCATAAGGCAGTCCCTATTCACCTCCTATCCCAACCTAAACACTACCATACTGAATATATAGTGATAAAGTCTTCGCGAAGACAAGTTGGGTTTGTCTTCTATGTATATAATTATACAAACTTTTGAGGTATGACAACATGACAACTACGCGCCCTAATTTGTCACATTTGAATATTAGTTTACGGGATGGCATTATTATAAAGCGGTGCCTTGTGAGCTTGTTTGAAGTATACACATCATTGTACACTCAAAAAAGATAGACATAAATAAAGACCCGAGTATATAATTATGTTACTGCTGTATGTTACGTCCTCATTTTGCATTTTTTTGCTGACTTTATGTAGTGGGATTGGCCAACTGTATTATTTCTTGACTGGTTCCTTATCTTTAATATTGCTAGCAATAATGTCCTATTGTAGAATAATAAATCTGTGAAGTTTATCTGCCACATGATAAGGCAAAGAACAAGGAGAATTTAGCAGGTAGGCAGTTAAAGACAAGAAGTTAGCAAAATATATGTTTATTTACAATATGGTGTGAAAAAATAAGGCCGTGAAACAATAATTCGAAATCAGATGAACTTAGAAACATTCCAATGGATAACCAAAACAGGAGTCCCAACAATTAATTCTCACTCTGCATAGTGAAGAAGTCTTCCGTTGAATTTCCGGAAGAAAGGGATGGGCTCCAAGGAGGTCAGCAACCAAAAATACTCGTACATCACTCTGTAAGTACGGGCATTAATATCAATTCTCACAAATATCAATAAGGAAAAATAAAGATGCACTATTTATGCTCAATGCAAAAATCCAACACTTATCAAGCTTAGTTGAACCCAATCATATCACAACAATATAACACTGATCACTCCGGTATAAATTCATCGCATTATCAAATGGAGAGAATACACTGTCTTGTGCTGAATACTTATCAACCACAATCCCAGTCTCCAACCCAATATCCACTTAAACGAGGAGTAGGAAAAACTTGAGGAAAGGGTCCAACCAATCTTAGGACCACACATCCTTCCCTTCGCAAGAAGAGGAATGCCAGTTCCGTAAGTGAACGTAACGGAGACTAAAAAAGGAACGTGTTGATGGAGGAAGCACTTCCAAGCTTTTTTTTCGAGCCGAAAGCAACCGGTTCCCAAGTACGTAAACTAGTCTAACAAAAAAATGATACTAATGTACAAAAACATGTCCAAGTGAGTAGTCAAGTAGGTACATACATGTCACATTATATATAGCTACTACAGTCTGGCTTCGAGTAAGAGAGGCTCAACTGACTTCTGCATAACCAGAATGATGATGGACGCCTGAAAGTAACAAAAATACCCATGATGCGAAAGGAAGTCGGCATACTCTAACCTTAAACCACTTAACCTTTTCGGGCCTCCGCACCCCTTTGAAGATAGTTGGTCCTTGTCGCACCTCCTATACCAGGGGTGATTGATTAAGTTCATTGTTAGACGTGCACCTTGCTCGCAGATCGCGGAATCGAAGTTATGGAACTTTTCCGAAAAAATTTGGTACTTTTCGAAAAAGCGGGCGGATTTAATGACAAGTACCGTTAAATTAAATTTGGAATAAAAACCCTTCAATGAAATAGTGGAACATGTTGTAAAGGGCTGGGAGCAAGCCCGCCGCAAGGGAATTTTTTTTCGAGTTCAAGGTCACACATTTGTGGTGAATGTAACTGACTGGGAGATTTGAAATTGGTGTGTCGGGGTGTATATTTGATGAAATTGGTAGCACTTTTTTCATGGAAGTGGAATTACAGAGTAATATTGGACGACGAAATACGGTATTTTTGTGTACCATTATGGTATATCTGGCACCCCTGCTCGCAACCTCAGAGGAGCCACCTCGCACCCCCTGGGAGTGCGAGCACCCCCAGGTTAAGAACCGCTCCTCTATACGGAGAAGCAAAATTTGATGCGGAGTCAACGGGTAAAGAAAGATCTGAATATTTGATCCTGCATCGATCGTATCTAAGCTTTCGATCTTTCCGGTATTATAAGGGTAGTGCATCTACTTTAGGATATCAACAATATGCAGTACAAGATGCTCATATTGACATTTTCTTAGTGGGTAGTAATTTTTCGGCATTGATCTACTTATTTTTAAGCTAATGTTTTTTTCAGAATTAGGAAAACTATTAGTGCTTGATATTAGGTTGTGTGGCACATCCTTTTTATGGTTTGATGTCAATTGTTCCACTGGGCTATTCGTAACAGGAAATAATTTGTGATTCCGAGCTTGGAAATATGATTCAATTCATCATAAATTAACATCTAATACTCTTAATAATTACTGCACGTAACTCTGCAAAAGTAACTGCTTAAAAGTATGCTGCTGAGTGCCGAAGATTGCTAACCACTAAGAACATTTCATTTGGAACGCCCTACACAAGACACAAACCAGCTTGAACCGTATAAATTATACTCTTCCACAGCTATTGTCCCTGGCATAGCATCGGAAAAGCGAGTATTTACTAAGGTTGTATAGTACTGTAAGATGAGCAGTTTTATTCTCTTGTCCGTTGGAAGACCTAAGTCCGGTGTGATGTGCCCTTGAGATGTTGGAATATGACATCCATTCCACAGTGTGGTATACAGTATGACATGGGTAGAGCCTATCTTCTTTGATATCAAGGGAGATACATCTTCAGTAGGAGATAGGTTCGAAACTTTACAAGTTGCACACAAAAATGTCACTGCCCTGCTTGCCTTGCGAGGTTATGGCCTGCGCTGCGAGATTATTCCTATAACTATTTTGATATTTCATATCGCATCCATAATTTTTAGGTTAGGTTAGGGTAAAACGTGTGTGGAGGGGTGGTGGTGGAGGCTCTGGATCTTCGTTGAAAGGGAACATGTAGATACTGGACCTAGTAACAAATTAGTTGGATAGCTCTATCTGGTAAAGTCCGTAATTCCAGACGAAATACTGGCTGGTGGGAAGCATTTAGTTCATAATTATATATCCAACCATTTGTTATTCTTAATTCAATTTTTCGAGCTATTAAAATTTAGTTTGAAACAGCAAAATTAAAACTACCCCAGCATTTAGAATTATTGTAGATGAAACAGAAGCAGCTTACAACGAAGGAAGGAAATGATAGTCATCCTTTACCATCACGAAGCGATGACATAGTTCTAACGTCAACCCTTCAATATTTCAGAACTAATCATTCTCAGATGAATAAGAAAATGTAATTAAAATGGAATGTGAAAGTTGGAGAGAGTTGACTAGAATCAGGTGATCTTGAATAACAATGCCTCTTAACGAAGGCAAACGCAAATTTTGAGAGCCCTGCAGATATTTCAATGGCTAAGGTACTGTAATTTCAATCAGCGGATATTATGGTCATTAGATGTTTTCTGGTGGAAAACACTCTCTTGGCAATGACAAGGTTCAAGCGGAAAGTTTACGGCAATAAAGGCCCTGAGACTATAGATTCATCAGTTATGATGCATTCAAGCTTGTCGTGAATCTCGGAAACAAATTACCTTATACGCTTATATTGCAAAAAAAATCCTGCTCAAACGGAAGACTTGAGAAGCATTTTTTTCCTTTGTAAATCTTTGACCTCCTGGAGGAGACAAGTGGCAAATCTGGCAGTCTGCTAGCAGAGCCTCATCTTTCATTTTCCGCTCACGCAAATATTGCTATCTGAAGGTAGAGAGAGTAACATGCCTGAGCATTCTCGTCCGGAACTGTGCCTACCTGGCTTGCATCATAAATGTCATCTTCATCCGATCGATACTTTCTTCAGGAACTACGGGGGAAAAAACGGCTCTGCTTAAATAAGTAACTTTTCTTCCTAGGAAAAAGGTTCCTTCTTTGGGGGGGCCACTCTTTATAAGAGAAGAAGAAGAAAAAAAAGAAGAAATGGGGACAATTTCCAAGTTTAATTGACCGATCAACGCCCCTATTACGACGCGGGAGTTTCGAAAATCCCTCGAAGTGTGCCTAAGTTTGGGCTTCGTATATCAATTAGGCGTGGCGAGATGGTTCCATCAGTGGTCATACGGCAGCGTTTTAGGATTAATGTTCCAGACGGGGGCATAATGCGGAAAATTGATCGGCGAAATGCAGCTGCCACGGAGGGGAGGACAGCTCAAGAAACTACCAGTTATTTCAGTTTTGCCACGTTCCATCTTGTGTTTCTACCCACCCCCATCATCAGCATCGTCCAAGTTTGGAATAACATGTTTGTTGAAGACCCATTACTCAGTTTTGTATAGCAAAGCCCAATTAGTTAGAATAAAGGTCGTGCCTGAAAAGAGTCGATCCTATTTTTTCAAGCCGTTTAAGTTTCTAATATGCATAAACGAATATAATAGGATTAAATTCTCGACTCTTAAAATAAATAAGTTCATTAGTGAGCTTCTAATTGATTTAGGGGAAGTAAGCATTACAAAAGGGACAGCTCTTCGAGAGAGAATTAGCCTCTAGTTGATACCGTCTCTTTAAAATTTAATGGAGATGGTTCTATTAGGCCTAAAATCAGAGACTGGGACAAAAAAGACATCTCTATTCGTTTCTGGTAACATGCTAAAACCACCAATGTAATTTTCAAGAAAATTGTCTTGCACTCCATAACTGATCATCTGTATTAAGAAAGCAAGGCTGTAGTCCTGTAATAGCATCAGTAAAATTTGATGCGAGATTTCTCGAGAGAGGTTCCCCCTTCAATGTGAATTTTGGGTGCTAGGGTGTGGCCCGTATAAGATATAGCATGACATACATATCTAATATCATGGCAAGAAGTATGATTATGTTCGTGGCTTTATAAATGTGTCGCAGGGAGAGAGGGTAGTAGGTGGAGGGGAGGTTTGGAGGGAATAGGTTTTCCTGAGAGCAGACATCTGGCAAAAGGTTCTTGAAGCCGAGCTGCTGAGTGGGAGAACTGGCTGCCCTGGAGTTAGCCAGCCCTAGGGTACAAACCATCCCGGGAACCCACACACGCTTGCCTACCAAATCCGAAAGCTCCATTCCCAAACACAAGTTTCCTCCTCCTCACCCACTCCCCCGCATACCTTTTCCGGGACTCTTCTTCGCTCAACCCGACTCGAATTTCCATATTCAGCTGTACGGAACATCGTTTCGGGCAGATCTGGCACACTCGGGAAATGTGGTTCCGTGCGGAAGGGACAGAGTTGTGGCCATAATAAGGTTCATGCAGTTCATGTCAGGTGAAATGACAATAAGCTTGCTCCAATTTATTGGATGTTCAATATTAGGCATACTACATGCTACTAGTTTGAATGGCATGACATTTAATGAGTTGTGCAAAGGGGGTGCAAGAGTATTGGCGCTCAAGCAAGGAAAACTCATGTTTACTAATGGCCTTCATCTGTTTAAAGCGCTGCATGTATTGTGTAGCTCAACGCTCCCAATTAAAAAGAAGTGTTTCAATACAGGTGTTACACCATTTATCTAATGAAATGGCAGCCACTGCTCTCCATGTAGGCGGAAATATCAATCAGGTTTGGATGTATTTTAATCGTTATTATTTCTACAGTATTTTTAAAAAACGAATTAAGGAGCAATAACCTTTATGAGTTTTTCAGTTTACATCTTCCATGGTTACGTTTTAAGGAATATCACGAAACAGCTACCTAAAGTACACATGACATTACTGCGTCATAATACCTCTAATTCCAGGGCACTTGTTTAACTCCGTCGAAAATGGTAACCAATTGTATCAGGAGCTTCATTCCACACCACTTTTGTACAATATAATGATTTGTCGTTGCTCTTCCGTTGCACATATCATTGAGGCCTCCCCTTGGAAATTTAAAGTAAGCGCACCAGCGGAAATCGACTGTTCAGAAGTAGACCTGTAGGTCATTCGGGACAAAAAGGTCCAACAATGGTTGGCGTGTCGGCGAACGGGTACAAATGAAAGGGACAGAGCATGGCGAGGAGATTAATCCGGCAGGCATTAATCCGACCGCCTGTCTGTGGCCACGAGGACGTCTGGGTTTGTAATCCGCAATTTCTCTTATCAATTTCAATCAAGCAACTTTCTGCCCCAATATCTCTCGTGGAGAGCGGTTTATTCCTGGCAGAGACGAATCGAAACTTATGAAAGTTTTCTCTCGGACGAAAACGCATTGCTCTAGTTTTCCTTTAATGTTCGGGTATAGCGGCTGTGTTCCTGGGCGCAAATGGCTGCGCGGGGTTGGCTAGATGTATAAGGAGCAGATCCATTTTAACTTTGCAGGGGAGCCCCAAAAAAGGACCCAGGCAAGGGGACAGGGAGGAAAAAGGTGCATTAAGAACAAATGCGGGGAATGACTTTTTAACGGACATTTGGGGAAAGTGTCCTCGGGAGCATCGACCGCAGGAGAGACGGAAATGGTGGATAAAATTATATCGGGAGGAATAAGGAGGAAGAGGGGGCCAGAGAAAACTGCGAATTCTCACCGCACGTGTAACTTATGGAGCTTTACAACCTAAGCAGTGTACGGCCACGTTTAATTTAATGTTCGCTCAGAACCACACTAATTCCACTCAGTTTCACTGACCAAGCTGGACTTAATTGCTGTTACTTTTGTAACTGGCAATTTTGTGCATTTGGGCAAATAAGAAAGAGGCATTTGCTTACAGAAATTTTGCTTAGTTGGCCTTTTCCCAGTGAGCAGAAATTAAGATATTTTTAGTAGCGATTAAAAGTAACGGATAGGTGGATAGCAACGTGGGTATTTCCAAAATAAGTATCAATGAAATATACATTTACCTCTAGTTACCTGTATGCTAATGGAGTTTGTTGTATCCCCTCGTTTGTAATTTTTTAAAATGCACATTTTAACGTTCTAGTCTAACAAAATATTTTGGAAAATCACCCCCAAACATCATAGAGGTAGGCCTAGGTCTAAATCCTGTTTTTCATTATTTCTTATAAAGGTTGGCCTGGAAAAGTGCTTGGAACAGAAAACTGAATACAAGATCTCTACATGGTACAATGCAGAACTGATTAAGAATCTAGTCTATTGTGTTTTTGAAAGCAGTTTTTAAAACGTGGAAACAATTCTACAATAAATATTTATAACCTAATTTTACCCGCGCTTAAATAAAGTCTCCAATTGAGGTCGGCTTGAGCTCTACACTTGTGAGCTGCCCAGAATCTTATCCTTACATTTCACTTTACACGCCATTATAGCAGGGAGAACGATGAAGAGTTTCTGCGGGTACCTCAGGAAGTTATCACGTGGAAGCAATTTGCTCGGCAGAAACTTCGTGGAGCGCTACATTGTGCCTAAGGCCCTTTTCCACTGCCAATTTGACAGTCGATCTTCGCCTTTCCTATGCATGCAAACCTCTCTGTAATATTGCGCTCCGGGACCATGTTTCCTTGTATTTATTTCACTGGATGGCAAACGAAATAAAAAGGCAATGGACGCTAGATCCATTATGGCATAAATCCACACGCAGAAGGTAATAAATACGATTTGACTCCAGCAAAAATTGGTTTGCACTTGCGAAAATGTGAAACTTGCAGTTAACAAGTGTGATACGAGATGCACGGACGCAGTTTAAGTGGTACCAAGTTGAGTTATCACACACTCAACCCATTTCTGACAGCAGTAAAAATGGCCGGAACCGGATCTTTGAATTTTCCCTTTTGGGCGAGAAAGGAGGGAAGGTTGCCAGCCGATATTTCCCCCCCTTACCGTGATTTACAACCTCATGTGTCAATTTTATTGACATCGAGATTGTGCTGTGAAGGGTGAATATTCTGTTTCCGACCCAAGTTTTTGGAAGTTCGTGTCTTACTCTGCGTGGGGGAACAATTTCATCAAAGTTTCCTTCAAATTAGCGCGCTGGAACTCACCTATCGCATGCTTAATCGCCATATAAGTGAAATATCGGAATCTTGGAATGAGGGGTATGTCAGCACTCGATGTCCTCGTGCCTGAAGGTGTTCTCATTTCTCCAAGCCATGGTCATTACAAGAGTAGATATGAGCAAATTTGGCACCATAATCTTCTCATTTGTAATCTTATCGGAGTAAGTTATATATTATATCACTGTACTATAGGAGTTAATATTTATTCCTAATGAAGACTGATACTCTTGTATGTAAACATAGCCCATCCTGCTGTTGTGTCCGGTGGATGATTTATTTCTAGATAGAACGACAAAAAGGAAAAGTGACATTTGCAGTCACTTTTGCTTAGAATACCTGGATATCTCAAGTAGACGCGACACTTGAATCAGGAGAGCAAGCAATCATTTTTATAGGTGCAAAATATTTTGACATACGCCGTATACAGACACTAACCTTGTGACAAGCGTCATCGGCTCTTAGGTTAAAAATATTGAGGCTGACTCTTGAAGGAAATACCCGTCACTCTTCATTATTGTCTTACCCAGTTCCGACTAAAGATTACTCAGATTTCCAATATGCTATAGGACGTTATGCATTATGACTCTTTACAGGTTACACTGTATGCAAGGATGCTACATAAATACTCGACCAAGAACAATGTTTATAATTAATTATATTTTTCAGAAAGCAATAGTTCCAAGACTTAAAGCATTTAAATAAGTTTTGAGATTAATAAGTACAGATATCTCAAGGACATCTGTTTAATGATCATCGCAGCTTGAAAATATATCGCACCAATAGCAGCGTGATTGGACACATATATTCTCAAGGGAAAAATCAGTTTGGCTTTCTCTCGGGAAGTCGATTTGCAGATAGTGCGGATTTTAATACCAGCATGTCTCCTGTGGTTCACATCGGGTGTAATGTCCAGCAGGGATATCCCAATCAAGCCGGAACCCCCTCGCTTGTTAGGCAAGGAACTGGGCCAGCAGAACAATGGTGCTCGGCAGCTCAGTTTCAAATACAGAGGGTTGGGGGTAGAGGATATGGAGGGTGTGGAGGGAGACCCTGGGGGTGGGGGTCACTGGTGGAGATCGCCTCGTTTATCTCCCCACTAAGCGAGCCCTCCCTTTTGTGGATGCGGTTGGCAGTGAAAAGTGTCCACTTTCACACCTCGACCCACTGGATTGAAACCGGCGGAGCGTGGAGTCCATCATTGATGCCTCGGCTCTCTTTTAACCCCCCCCCCCCACTCCCCCCCTTTACACCCCCACCCCCCTAGGCGCCCCGGATATCCTAAAGTTCCGGCAACCTTCCATTTCAGGATACGGAGCAAGGGGAGGAGGGAGGGTATGGGGAGGATATATCCAGAGGGGACACAACCGGCCGACCAACCAGAGGGCTCCTTGTCGCCTTTTCTAAGCCTATAGAAGAGTGCCTAACAATCATGGCTGAGCCGATATCCGAAAGCCTAGAGGACCAGGATTTTTGGGGGCAGAGGAAGTGGATTTTGAAGCTGAGGGCGCCCCGATTCGTGATTAAAATCCCACCTCCCTATCTATCGCTTTTACCAGGAAGTCTACTTCCTCTGGCCCCCAAGTACGTACATTGCTCCGGGCCCACTATAGTATCGCCTCCTGCAGCTCGGATTGTTTGAATGATGGACACGCGCCTGGATTACCGACATGGCAGCTTGTGCAACATGCTTTCGTCCTATTCACTTTCTGCACGTTCCTCCTTTGGTGTGTGCGTGGAATATTCTTGACCTGCCTTGATGCTGTCAAACATCAGTATATCCTTGGTGATTTACTTTGCAATCTGAATGTCAAGTATATATGTGAACAATCCAGGAATTCTGGACGAGGTACGGTATTTTTGTCATGGGTCACTTAGAGAGGTTTCTGTTATATAGTGTGCAGGGCTTTGCTCTCGTCGTCACATGGTACTTAACTACGGTATTATTTTTGTAATAGCATATAACTGAATATTCTGCAACAATTTTTCTCTTTAAAATTTTCCTTTACTTTTTCTACAAAGTCTCAAGTAATTAAGCGCACGTCTTTCACTGACTTGTAACTATGATACCGTTAGGGATAAGTGTTAATATGCATAACAGAACCTAATAGCTATAGCGTATATAGACTTGGCTTTTAGAAAGCCATTCCTGCTTCGCTGCTCTGAACTCGTACTTTACGAAATAACTTGACCCTAGACACAAAGCTCATTCAGAATCTACTTTATGAGCTTCATAGCGCAAGATGAAAGTCTGAGACAATATAAAGTCTGTCAATCTCCTTTGGACGATAAGGTTTTGTAATTTTTACCTGATCACTCTCAAGATTAAGGGAACTTCCCTTATTAGAAATGGAGATACGGCATTTTCTCCTCCTCCCCCATTCGCCCCCTCGAACACGCTCTTTTTTGTGCAAATTCCCAGGTCGTTGCCATTTCCCTTAGTTCCTGTCCTAGTCGCAGCGCAATTACCTCGCAGCGCTTGCTCACAAATAAAGCAATCGCTGGGTGCCTCCACAATTTATTACTCTAAGGCAGCTCCACTCCATAAATACTTGTAGAAGGTTGGCTATTGCGAGGCAAGTTTAATAATCTCTTGATAGAGCGGAACCGGGGGAAGGCCCCCGGTTAGCTTCCCGTATATACGGGAAGAACCTGTCAGAACGGATAGGAGCCTGAGTTTGATGATAGGCCAGGCGAGGCGCCACCGGCGCAACTACACCATGCCTGTGGCTGTTGTGATGCTGTCACGTCTTTCACCACATGACAGCCGGCGGACTAAATTATGCGCTCTACTACCCTTCCGTTCCTCCACCTCCCATCCACCCTCTCTTCCGCCGAGTCCATAAGATCAATTCTTGCCTCGGCGCCAGTTATCGCACGGGTAAAGTAAACGGAAGTTCATGGAAACAAATGGCCCCGGCCTTGTTAGCGAAGTTGGGGAGGGGTGTGGAGAACGAAGCTAATGGTCTCGCATCTTGGGATTCCAATCTGGGAGAGGGTTTTGCCGACGCTACTTGTGATTACAATCATGTATACGTGAGATGACAGGTTGCATGTCTCAGAGGTGTAGATGCCAGGAGACAGGTGTGGTTGCAGGGAGTCAAGAGGTCACGAAAACCTGTCACGCGCTTTAAGTTGTAGGTCCTAAGTAATTTTTCTAGCAGGAATTCTAGTGGTATTCTAGTATAATGGCTTCGCAGAGAATGATCGAAAAAGCATTTTTAAAGATTTTTTGCGTGGATACTTATCTGTATAGGCTACTGTACGGCCATTTGACAAGTAAATCATTGCCGTCCCGGCGTTATAGAGTTTGATATTGAGAAGATTTACGGCATGATAAAGGATGGGAGAAGGTGATTAAAATGTATCATACCATAATAGTTTCACTATTTGGGTACTAATCTGACACAAACTTTGTGAAATGTCACATGAACATGCCAAAGCAATATTATGACTGCCAGAAAAATCTTTAGAAAGAACGAATAGGCTATAAGCCATTCGTACTCCAAATAAAATATCATGAGAGCATAAATAAGAAATTAGCGCCAATAATATAGAATAATGTAGGTAATTTTTCTAACACCAAACAAAAAAATGTATTTTTTGTATACACTTTCGCACTTTGTGGAAAATTTAAGCGGTTAAAAAAAATGCACAACCACAACCTTCAAATCAGGGTTTTCAGCATTCCAGAATAATGTTGAAAAACGGGATAGAGTATCGTACAACACTCTTACAACCATTTTCAATGCGGTATGAATGATCAAGGTCTAGATTACGTCTAATCTAGACCTTGTGAATGATAGCAGGGGATAGTAAAACTCGAGAAGCTCCTTATCGCCACATTTTTTGGAAGAGAATTACACACCATTGGCTCACGTTACGAGCTACCTTCGCTAGCGAGCGAATGATGTGCGATAATGCTTTTCGCGCGATCTTTTGAACTCCTCTTTAAATATTTATTCTAATTCAGGGCAGGTGAGAACAATTCAACGCAAAGCTGTGTCTGTTTGTCCTAAATGTAACACAGACTGGGATGAGTGATCGACAGTAAACTCCGAACAAGTTGTTATTCATTATTACTTATAATAGTTACCAACAGTAAATAACAATGCTCAAATGACAGTTTTGCCTATATCAAGAGGACAATGATCCTGGTCAATATTTCATCTTGTCAAATAAGTTGCACCAACTGTAAATTACTTTTATTTCAGCCTCACAACTGAGCTCACCCCACTGTAGCAAGACCAAAATGTGGGTATTACGAACGTTGGTGACGATATTATTATGCGGTCGTGACTACTTATGAGATAAGCTCCAAACCACCCTGTCCCTTGAAAATTGTTAACCGCAAATCTGATTCTGCACGAGCTCGGTCTAGATCTCTTTAACATTACATCCCAATTTTTCCCCCTCCCTCCCCTCCCCTCACCACACCTGAGATTGTACAAGAGGTTAGAACCAGACCCTTTACCAGCCTTTTAAAAAAGTGGGAAATGTCGGAAACGCAGTTTCTCGTTATACCGCACCAGAAAAAAAGGGGGGAAAAAAACCGAAAGAAAATGTCGACAGTGCGAGTTATGCTAGCGTTTCCCAAAGTGGGAGTTTGGTCTCCCCCTCCCCACTTCTCTTTCCCCCACACCCCCCTCATTAGCGGACCTAACAGGCGTCATCTGCGGAGGGAACAAACCTCGGGCATTGCGGCTTCATCTCGCCTCGACTGATTGATTTTATATTCCCGCGGCAAGAAGTTGGGGACGGTTGTTTCTGCGAGCCCCTAGTCGCATCAGAGAGAAGGATGGAGGGGGGGTAGGGAGAGGCGGGGGTGGGAATGCAAATCCGGGAGTCTTCCGGCGGCTGGGCAACACCCAAGTAACACGAGTGGGGGGAGGGGGGGGGCTCCACTTGGCGGAAATTACAAGGTGCTCCTTTGCATAATTGGGTCTCCGGTGTGCCATGGAGTGGGGGAAGGAGGGGCGGGTGGGGGAGGGGGTTTGAAATAATCACTCCCCAGTCGTGAGGTGGAGCTTCACTTGGGTGCCTTGCAAGGGGAAAAGTTGGGGATTAAGACCAAATCCATGAAATTACACCTGATTTCCGAAATCGCTACTAATATTCAAGGCGTGATTAGACTCACAACGGAACTACTTTCTTATGCAAATGCGACCGTGGTGAGGGAAAGGGGGGGGGAGGGCGTTGGGATTGGGGGTTGGGGGATGGGGGAAGATGAAAGGCGCCAGGCAGCCTGGATCTATTAAATATGGATTTTGTGGTTTCTGCTCATTTTCACTAACAAATGAAAAGGCAATTGAACACGATTTCTCTCGCAAATGCGATTGTGGGCGTTTTACAGTACCACCTCTTATATCTGGAACCAATGCGGAATTAATACAATCAAAGCTGGGGTTGGCTACTACGGGTGGCGCCACGGATTTGAAACCCAGACATGATGTTGCAGTAGTTTTGAATAAGCATCGGGCCTGTCCATTTTTGCCTTGCTGGAGGGAAGCGCGATGTCATTTTGTGGGCAGGAGTAATCCACTAAGACCAATTTATTATGGAAGTTTTGAATTATTTACACAACTATAATAAGCATTTATTCCTGCTCTAACGCCTGGTGAAGTCCATTTAGTTCCAAAGATTCATAATGAGCCAAAAAGGTTTGATTTTCTGTCTTTACAAGAATGTGCACAAGTGCAAGGTCAAATCTTTGCCTTCGATTATCTTGAAACGTTAGATTTCATTTGTATGGCGACGATTGCACAGTACTACGAATCTGACACAGGGAGTTGCTTCATATAGAGCACTCTTTGGCTGTAGATCGTGATTAGGTAGAAAAAATGTGATGAAATGTCATGGCTAATATCTTGCCTCAAATTATTGCCAAGGTGACCTCATATACAGTAGGGCTAGGCTAATTAATGTACTAAAATCAAGTGCAGCGATTCCGTTCAAGGCATGTCGACTATAATATACAGGGTGGTCACGAATTCGTCTGCCAAAATGATATGGGTGGTAGGGGGTGCGTATCGAAGAAGCATGGCATGGGTCCAATTGTCCGAAAGGTCGGCGACGATCTATATGGAGATTTCGACGGTTGACATCGACGATGTCCATCCTGACAAGTATGAAAACCCCCGTACATGCCTGCACTGCTGGTTGCCGGGTCCAGGCGCTCGCACTCCTACACCATTGCCTGACCCCGGCAACCAGCGATGCAGGAATGCACGGGGGTACATGTCAGGATGAACACCGTCGACGTTAACGTCGTCGCCGGCCTTTCGGGCCCATGCAATGCTTCTTCCATGCTCACCATCTACCACACCCGTATCATTTTGGCAGACGAATTCGTGACCACACCCTATAATATTAACGCAGCGCTCTATGTTCCCTTTCGGTGGTGTATCGCAGTAGCAACTAATTTTTTGGAAGGATGTGAAGGGATTTGAAACCTCATCTAAAAGGGTCGCATCTTGGAATTAGAATATGGGAGATGAATTTCGAGAAGTTATATTTTATAACAAAATAAAGAGTTTATTTGGCGTAGTTGCCAGGAGCATGCCACAAAATTTTGCACGTGACTCAAATACAGTGTACTGTAGCAGTGCTTCACACTATGTACAGTACGTGACGATGATCACAGTCCTGACGCTGTCAATACTATCGGAAAACGTTGCTTGGTGAGTGGGACAGTTGTGAATGGCATCACTATAGAATATTATTTCCTTACAGTTTGTTAAGTTATAAAATGTGAAAGTCATAACTTGCTCTCTTACTTTGAGTCCAGTTTTTCCTATAGCGCATGCATCTTTTAAAAATAATAAGAGCAAAAACATTCCCTTCAGTGAAAATAGAGCAGTAAGACCTCCGTGGCGGAATGAAAGTACTGAAACAAGGCAGGCGCACGTAAGACCTTCACCAATTGATTTAAGCTGTGCCATAGGTCTTACTCAAGCAATTTCCAATTTACTGCTCATGAAGTCTCCTTTCTGAAAACAATTTGTGGAATTTTCGTTATACTACTAGTAGTTACTTCTAACTTAGCAGTACCAGTGTAGTGCTATGGTATTGCTAAATTACCAGTAACTATAGTTACAAGTAGTACAACGAAAATTCCACCCATTAATTTTCCATGAGCCACTCCATATAAGCGTTTTCTGAAATTAGGAACTTCAATATTAAGCACATTGAATTTCTATACGATTGGTGCGAATTATTGCCATGAAACATTCATAATGCAGAATCGTCACAGTCCTCTTTTAGATGCTGATCTTAACCTAATGTTTAATTTTTCGCATATAAACGTTAATTGGTTAATTTTAGAGGGTCTTTTTCGATTGGACCAAGTCTGTTAGGATGGGTTTAGTTTTTTCCCGTTTTTTTTGTTTTCAAAATAAAAGCCTACATACTGCTCTGAGTAGTTTGTAGCAGTAATTTTTACGAGCCGTTCCATGCAGTACTTGAGAATTTCTTGAGTAAGACCTATGGTACAGCTTAAATCAATTTGTGAAGGTCTTACGTGCGCCTGCCTTTTTTCAGTACTTTCATTCCGCCACGGACGTCTTACTACCCTTTTTTTCACTGGAGGGAATGTTTTTGCTCTTATTTCAGTTCTGTTTTAAAACCCCTTTGCAATACCAGATAATTATACCGCCATCGCCTAGGTTGTCGCTTACACGTACTCTGAAGACAGTTCAGCTGGCACGTTCCTCAAGGTAGATATTCCGCATATATACTGTAGCATAATTTAATAATTAAATCAGCTTAAGAGTTGGCCGGTAATACCTGGCGATGGCGATGGTGATGGCAATGGCGATATAGCAGGTAGCGAAGGGGTCAACGATCCAGATAAAACAAACTTCAAGAGACTGCGGAAAAAGTCTGTTATAACCGAGGTCTGTTATAGCCAATTCGTCCCGCAATGAAAAAAGATTTCTGCTTTCAATATGGCTGCAATATGCACTACTAGACTACATACTGATTAATGAAATCTGTCAAAAATGTAATATTAGCTCGCCCGAAAATGATGAAGGACCAAAATATCCGAAATTTTCTTCTGCCGTCTCCTTTGTGCAAATTTTGTACATGAAAAACTATATTTTCCCACCGAGGGCCAAGCATTGGTCTGTTATATCCGAGGTGAGGTGAAAATGAGTCCGTTAATCAGGAGTGAAATACACAGGGCCTTATGGACGAAGCATGCCGGGGCCGGCCTTTATAAGCAAAAGTTGGTATAGTTTTTTTTAAAAAAATATTACCCCGTGATGACCTGTTGGGTCTATAGGGGGTGGTGGATTACCACCATTGGTATTTGTTTTTTGGAACGTGTAAGAGAATCTTATGAATTACTCCAAGGGTTGGTAGGAGGGGATGTGCAAAGTGCATGTGCGCTGTCGTTAATTGGTCATTTTGTGAACTCCCCCGGCTGGATTAGTCTTTAGGAAATTTCCACCCGAAATGAAGCCAGAGATGGCCCAACTCTGCACGGATAAAGGTGGGAATCCCGGGTGGGGATTGAACCCGGGACCTTCATATCCGTGGGCGCACGCGTTACCGCGACGCCACTTCATCTCCCTGAGTCGGTATAGTTATACGTTATAGCCGAGGCTGTTATATCCGGATGCAACTGTAATAAGTACAATCCGTTCACCCCAGAGCAGCGGGGTAACATTTCGCTAACAATATGGCGAGGTGTAAATAAGAATTGACATTGCTAGGTGATGGAATCATGAACAAAATGAAGTATTTGAAGGGGGAAAAATGGTGAATAAATCATAACTTCAATCCTGTAGTAGATGGAACTGTGAGGTTTTGCACATAGATCCGCACCATCCTACTGCGCATTCGGCCCTTTGATGAAGAAACCAAATTCCGAATAGTTATTGAGCAAAAAAATAGATACGTATTTTTTAGTGGTTTTAAATTTTTTTGCGGCGTTTTGAAGAGGAACTGAGTGTAGCTGAAAATGGTAGGAACGCACTTCACGACGGTGGGGATCTGTGTTCAAAATTTGGAAGCTCTACATGCAGCTTAATTTGAGTTAGGGCGAATAAAATAAGCGTAACAAGAAGTATAAGATGTTGGAAAAATTCATTGTTGAAAATTGTTGTACGGTCTTACTTACGGGCTACCGCCCCTAAAATTTACAATAGGTTTTCTATTGTTTTATTCAGTGGGTGATTTCAATGGGCTAACAGGTTTCTGGTCTGGTGTAGATGAAAGGGAGAGGGCTTGTGCAGGTGTGGGTATACTTATTAGTCCTAAGCTGGTGCACTGTGTGAAAGGATATAGTCAGGTTAGTGAGAGAATAATGTGGGTGAGTCTGAAGGTGGTTAAGACTAGGATTGTGGCTGTGGCTGTGTATGCACCAGTTGACTCATCTTCGGATGAGGATAAGGAGAGGTTCTGGGATAGCTTAAGTGTTGTGTTGGATGGGTTCAATGGTAAT
>KZ538902.1:23155-41095 GCA_000934665.2 Catajapyx aquilonaris | reverse complement strand
CCCCCCCCCCTTCCATACCAAGAGATTAATTTTTCAACTCTGACCCAATACCATAGCCTTTTATATTGACCCAAGATGCCAACTCGTAATGCAAAATTCAACTCTTCCATTTCAATAAGAGGAGGACAGCATGTCTTTTTCATTGATCCCACTGAAAATTTTCAACAATGGATGCGATTGGCCCACATGGGAGAAAATTGGTAGCAAGTCCCACAAATATGGCACTCAAAAAACATGCACTTGGAGACACTAATTCTAAACTTGGTAATGCATGGCTGGATGCATATCCTGTTCCTGAAACTTTTTAGCCTGACAGATAGTGGTGGTATCACCTAGTTTGTGCTTGGCCTCCGACAAAACACTGGTTTTCCTGAGTGAACCACCGTCACAACTTTAATTCACAACTCACTCGTTAGAACTGAATTGTTGATCAGGTAACAGCTTTTCTCTCTCTTTCTAATCCTCACTACCCCAATGCACAATGTCACACAGGGATAGGCCCCCCCCTCCCCACCTCCCAAGATGTTTTCCCTCCCACAAATGTAAATTTTCAATAAATTTGTAGCTAAATTTCAGGTACCACTATTGTTACAATTCATCAGCATGACATCATGATCAGATGAATCCTCCCTACTCCAGTGTCACTCTCAGTCAGTCTGGCATCAAGCTCCTACCAGTATGATATGCTTTACAGGTGACTCGGGCTTCAATTCATCTGGACAGGTGTGGTCAGTAGGTGGTATGGTCTTCATGTAATAAGCTCATATCACATCATGCCATTAGGTTAAGTAATCAGTGGTATTAAGTGACATCAGGTTACCTTTTTTGCCATTTAACCCAACACGCAGTCCTGCTCTTCATGCTTAGGGGTGGTTATGTCACTTTGTAAGTGGAACCACCAACTTAATATTTATTTTATTATATTTCTAAATTTATATTTACCCATTGGGAGAATTGGCGCTCCATTAGGGGGGACCATTCAATTTTTCTGACCCTTTTCTTCACACATGGGTAGGGCCAAGGATAGGGAAGGAAGCGGCTGTGGCCTATTATATGGAATTATCCTGTGGGGACCGTGGAAAACCACAGAAAACCACGGTCAGGGTTGCCGGCCCTGGGAATCAAACCCAGGACCTCCCGATTAGCAGTCGGACTCCTTAACCACTACACCAACCTGCTTCGGTACCACCAACTTAATATGGGAGACTGCACCTATCACAGGTCCCTATACGCATGTCCAACAGCTAAAAATTACACAGGTCCCACACTTCGTTAAATACTTATTTTAAAATGCATTATAACTATTTGCTCTATTTGAAGTGCAAGATGATTGGGGGAGGCGAAGTGGCACAACGGTAACGTTCGCGCCCACGGATGTTAAGGTCCCGGGTTCGATCCCAACCCGGGGACACCCCCTTCATCTCGTGCAGAGTAAAGTGTCGTCTCTGACTTCGTCTCGGGTGGAATATCCACAGACTAATCCACCCGGGGGAGCTCACAAAATGACCACATGCGGACAAGGCACTGCACTTGCACATCCCCTCCTGTCATCCCTTCCTGCCCGTGGGCCCGGGCGCTATATAAATAGGAACCAGTTGTAGTTGATGATTAATAATAAAGGTCCGGCAAGACCCCAATAGGGGTACGCCTACACCCAATTATATATAAAAAAAAAGTGCAAGATGATTTGATGAAAAGTACTTCTATCATGGAACCAATGGTTCAATTAATTAGTAAACCTTAGAAATTTATCATTAGTATGTTATGTAAGAGAGTATAAAATGAGCTTTCCACTAGAGATGACATGCACCTTACGCAATTATGACGAGGATTGGTCAATATACCATATAATATATGAATGCCCCTTTTTCAAATCAATAAGGATGACCAACTTAATACAAATTCCCAAGGTACCAAAGGATAAAGTGCATACTTTATTTGGATCAATGCCACTACAGGCCATACAAATTCTGTATAATTTTATGTAGCGATTGTAAAGTAGCTTAAGTTATGCGACATTGTATTGTAATGAAATGAATAGCAGCGAAAGCTGATGTATGAGTATAACAGAGCAGACTCCTGGAAACACAGGAAGTGTAACGGAAATAAACAACTTACAACTTACAACTTACTTCTATCATGGAGTAGCTAAATCTAATTTCCGGATTTGGTTGTAAGAGAAGCAGCTGGCACCGAAATGGTGATTGGGGCAAGAGTCACATCCATACTAGATTCATGTATATTGCAGCCCAAAATTGTGATATGCACTCTCCCATCTCACCATTATGGTTACATGCAGCACTCAGATTTCTGCTGTGCGCATCTCCATTACATGCTGCTGGAACATGATTTGGGAACTGCTCTTGGTAATAACAGGAAAATAGGGCCTGGCTGGAGGATGTGAGGAGGAGAGAGTTGGGGGACAGCCCAGTGACAAATGAACAAATTCTAGGGTATAAACTTGTTCTCCTCACTCCACACGGATCAATACCTTTCCATATCAGAGGCAGCATAAATTAAAAGCTTCATTGGCTTGAATAGCATGCAATGCTGCTCAAAACCTACCTAACAAATGCAAATGCAGAGGCCTGCAGAAGCTAATCTTCCCATTTGAACTGTTTCATGTTGCAATAGGCACAATCTCGTACGCTGGGAAGGGAGACTCGTGAGCCCAAATATTAGAAAAGGAGCCACACCTATCAGGTAGCACAATTTCGATGGAGCTGGCACCTCCTCCCACCCTTCCCTCCAGCATCCCTGTGTGTTTGTGCAAGCGACACTGCATGCCCTCCCAGACACCATGGCAATAACCCCATCACTTATACCTCCTGGTGCTATAGCCTGATAGGAGGTCTGTGCCCCCTCTCTGGAGCTGCAAGGACCTACTCACCCCTGAGACTAGGCGTATCCCAAATCCATGTCTGTTTGCATTCAGTGGGTGGCTGGGAATGGCTCTCCTGGTGCTGTCAAGAGGCCTCCTTCCTTCTCCAGGCCGACTCTTGTGGAAGTGCAGGCAGTGGGTGGATTGGGCGGGAGGAAGGCAGAACAAAAGGGAGTTGGGGGGGAAAAAATGCAGAGGGGCAGCGGGTACACACACACAACCAGGCAGAGACCGGGCCAAAATGGAGTCCAAGGCTTCCCCACCCTTCTCCTGAGCTGGGCTTGCTTGTGTGGAGTTGAGGGCTCCTTTGCTTCCCTGCCTCGGGTGGGAAGAGAATACTGCTGCTGCCCCCAAAGGAAGGAAGGAAGGAAGGAGGCGGGCTGGGACTCTGGGGAGGGCGAGGGAGGGAGGGGGTGGGCTGGGGAGAGCGGTGGGGGGAAGGAAGAAAAAAAAAATCTCTGTGGGAGGGACGGGGTTGAGGGGTAGGGGGGCAGGTGGCGGGAGGGAGAAGCTGCTGCTGCCAACTGTTGTTCTAGGCCTGGACTGCTGCTATCATCTGCTGGGAGGGAGAGAGATGCACACTATAATATAAATCTCTCTCTTACAGCTCATGTCATGTCTCACTGCTTCCCATATGCATCAAGGACACCAGGCTGATGCACCGACCAAAATTAAATACTGCGACCCTGACCCTTTCCCGTACTCTGGCAAGGATTCTCATGGACCGCCAAATATGTCAATCAACCTTGCCACAATTATTATCTGCTACCTTACAGTATAAGATGCATAATCTGCATCTTGGATGGTAATCTTCCCCTCAGTCACTCTCAGGTGGCGCTAGCATCATTTTGCTGGCCTACAGAATCCCAAATAAGAGACAGGTGCAGTCAGGAGGTCCTGTAAATGACCTTTTCATTCACAATCAGTAAAAAAGTAATTATTAATTATGCTCTTCCAGCACATAATCTAATGTCTGTTAATAAATCACAATAGTTCCAGATTTTAAAAGTCTACGTATAATAATTATACGTAGACTTTTAAACAGCTTCTGGACACCAGCAATAATTATTGATGGGGTCGATGCAAAATGAAGACTATCCAAAACTGTTTCTTAAATTACTCTTGAAAAATTACATGGCCCCCCAAAAAATCGCATTTTGCTTCTCCTGGAAAGTAAAACATTATGGACAGGTAGCAATTTGAACAAACACAGAGGCACTAGGCAATGATTTAGTCCAAAGTTCCGCACCAAAATGTCTTGCATGATATCATGAGTGATGATATCTAATAAGCAGGCACATAATTATCCACTAACTACTTTTCAAAACAGGTCAAAAAAAAACAACAATGCAAAGTCCAACAACAAGGAAACACCTGCCAAAGTTGTAATTAATTAATTTACGTACTCTGGAAATCATCTTCATAGCAAAATCTAAAATGGAGACCAATTGCTACAGCCTTGTTCCCACAGTGCAGGCAGCGCATGAAACACATGGATAGCTATGCCCTGGTGCCTTCACTTGCATCAAATTAAAAAAAAAAAAAAAACGTCAATTGTAATTCCATAGTCAGGCAGCAAGTGTGAATGAAAGAATTCAATCCACAACTTCTACCCAATGAGCAACAAAATTTGATGAAAAGTTATAAATATAGTCTTACATGTTTTAATTTATAGAGCTAGCCTGTGATAAAAATATTCACTTGAGACAAGTAGGGGTTTGTTCACCCATGTTTTCCCATTACAGCTAACTAACAGGCTCGCAACATGGTCCAGTGCATATTGCCCTACTTGTTTGGCACTCATAACACTTGTCGACCTGTGAAAGTTCTTCACTGGCTCAGGTCACCTCCCTAAGCCTTGTGTGAATGGTAGGCTGTAAGTGGTTAAAAGTGATCAAGATGTAGGCCTAATAATTATTTATGTAGATGACAGAATCAAAGATGTTTATCAAATTCTGGGGTTGCTGCAAGGCAAAGTGTTAGTCAGACTGCCAATTGGTTAACCCTGGAACCTTGACATGCCTGAAAGTTACGGCAACAGTGACGTGGGGTCTTTTAGGATCCCACCCATATTTTAATTTTTATTAATTTTTATATAATGCTTTTCAATGTATTGACTATAATGTACCGTATGCAATAATTCTTTGAAGAATGCCAAAAATGATCGCTAATTCAAAATAAACATGCACTTCCTGTTATGGACTTTTTTAAATGGCAAAAGTTCATTGTAATTATCATTTTAATGCATTTTAATTCCATTGGGGTCCTAAAAGACCCCACGTAATGGTTCCAGGGTTAAGTAACTTGTCCCTGTTGCAGAATAGTCGACATTAATCCTGCAATAAAAATTACAGACCTTCCGATTGTTACAGAATACAGATAGATTATGCCATTATGGTACCTTATTTGGCACATTGCATCATACAGCTACCTTCTACCCAAACACTGTAATAACTGCAAATTCACTAAATTAGCAGTAATTGATTTGATACCCACAGAATGATCCACGTTCTGAATATTTTTGCTTACAATATTTTAACTAATGTACAATCAACAGCATCAGCACAGCATTCAGTCCTTTAGTTTCCGATGCTTATATGACAGTACCATGTCACCTTAGGCCCGAGTTAGACATGAAACATTTTCTGTGATTACGAATAGAGCATCTTTCCTGATCTACTGACATGAGGAAAGACGCTACATTATTTAGAAATCAACATCCTTTTTCCCTTACCTTACTCTAACTGCAGGGTCTACACCACAGTCAACTGGGCTGCACCATGTCCCTGGTGCACAGGCCTCGCCCTGCAGTCCCTGCACAAATCAAGTCGCACTCATTAGATCACTTGGTTCAGGATCCAGAACTGCTGGTTGCAATAACTAATGGTTTTTCTACAACTCACTTTATGAATAATGATTCCCTAAACATGAAATATGAGGTGTCAATAAGCGTAACCATACCTGAGGAGGTCCCTGGTCAATTATTGCACGTAAATGTTCCCTGCAGCATATTATACGGTGATGTAAGTTGGCAAGCATGGAGCATTCGAGCAGTGGTACCAGGTCAACATTCCACAACAAGCTCTATAGTTACAAAATTTACATTAATTTTTATGAGCATCCTATATCATAATTACACAGCATTTAAAATGCGATTAAAATGTGATTAGTGGCTGTACAGAAGTGATGATTTCTCCCAATAGATGGCGCGGGACTGCATGAGGCTGTCTTTCGATGGTTGCAGTCGGGCGGGAAAAGGTCTCAAGACAGGACACCAGACAGGACATGGTGGTTTCAGTTCAGTACTGTACAAACAGAATCAAGAGAACTTGAAAACTTCACTTGGGCTTTCAGACTACACCATAAATTAAGTTCCCACCAGCAGGAGTGTAACACCTTTTTTTCTGTGCCTTTTCTTAACATGCAGTGCAAATAATGGACAATGGCCTAATTGGGTTTTGCAAGGTACCGTAATCCAAATTGTTGTAATCCTCCGTTTTCATTTTCCATGGCTGAATATGTGACCAACAGAGACACATTCACTTCGAGCAGCATGTGTGATTTGCCAAATCCAGTTCGTGTGTGTTATGCTTTGGTTGATCCTAACATGAACTTCGGCCAACGTCAATATACAGTATATTCACAGTGATTTTTATGACCTGGTATCATTGTACAGGATATATCGAGGGGTTCACTTCTGGCGCACACTTTTGCAACCAGGCAAGTACTGTCTTGTATAAGGTATGCCTTAATGCTTGTGGAAATGATTACGTGAAATCACGGGCAATTGTAATAAGGTGTTTACTTGCACAAGTAAATATGTGCGAGACTATAATATTGTAAAATAAAAAAATCATGCTGAACAAAATAGCCTACTGTTTCTAACATTTGTAATTGTAATTGAGCATGAATTTATATAAATGCACAGGCCTATGTGCAGTTTATCATGACTAGAGAACGGATTTCTAGGTTCTAAAAAGCCCTCAAATAGGTAGGCATTTAGGCCCTGAAAACAGTCAAAATAGGCTCTTAAATAGGCGCTATAAATCAAGCTGGTTCTAATTTATTCTAATTTCTATACATATTACAGCCTACTCTTCACCATGAAATTGTGCAGCACAGTAACAAACTCGCAGTTATTCCATATTTTCGGTGGTTAATCGCAGCTTTTCGGCGACAGTTAAGATCCTCCCTCACGGGGAGCCGATATGGCCGATAAAAAAGCCGTCGGGCCGAATGTAGCAGCTTATTTAACGGCTATTAATAACAGTGATTTCGAGTCTCAATAACGGTTAACGGCACATTACCAGGGATCTTGCCCATCAACCGCTTCTTCGCTCGTCACAAGTTGAAGTGGGAGGGATTCCTTGAACGGAAAACCTGCAGAACTCTCGAAAATCTTACCGAACGGCGTGAAAAAGGTCGAAATAGGCACTAATAGGTGCTAATAGGCCATTTAGGTCCCAACACCCGAAATATGCATTTTTAGGTTCTATAAAACTACGATTTTTGAGGTCCTTGTGTTATGAAACTGATAGATATTTTGGTTCCGGTGTTCTGCCTACAAAAGAAAAAGTAGGTAAAAACCTGGAAATCCGTTCTCTAATCATGACTTTCACTTGTCATTTTAACGACGTGTACACTTTCGCTCTAACACAGGGGAGATTTTAGATTTACCTATGCAATATTATGCCGTGGAAAATAAATTCTGACCTTCATAATTGCACATCGCCGCTGGCTATTGACGTAATTCATCAGCTGTCAGCAGGGAGTGTTGGTTGGCAGTTGGCACCTGTTCTAACCCCTAATCATAATGAACCTTACTGTATAGTTTCAATATTCATACTGCTTCTTGTCAAAACATAATGCTTTTACACACCTTGTGTATTGAACGTTTATGATTAATAATAGGCCGAGTTAATGCAACAAACTGACCTTGTTATAAATTTTTAGCATATTGCATAATGCACATTATTTTTTGTGAACACACAGGTTATGTGCCATAAAATGCTTAAGCAACATAATATTTAACTTTTACCTGTTGATTTACATAGAGCATGCAAAGATGAGGCAATTGACACGAATAAATAATTATATTTGCTAAAATTAATAATTGTGGTTTGACAACTGGTCACAATTAGTGGCCTTTCAATCAACATTTCCGTAATTAAATATGTGTACGTTCATTGGCATGTTGTTTTGACATATACAGTATAATACAGGAAGCTGCTATGTGAGCATATTCGCAAAATTTATTTCATTTGCTTATAGAAAGTAGTAAAACACAGCATCATACAATATTACTTTGGGCAGAGTGCATCAATTTGACATCATGTCATTGTGAGAGTTTTAAAAAAGCATGTGTTCGAAAAGTTCCTGTAAAACCAAGTAAACCAAAATATTGACTCCGAGGCTCTCATTGTTCATCTGAAATGCAACAACAATGACAAATAGAAAACACTACGACACTGTCACTAGTGGAACTGTGGAAGGAATGCCTCAACACCAAACTTGAGAAATTCGCCTGATGCTTCATAACGTGACAGAACTGACTATTTGGGTCCTCACGCTGTTCCAGTCTGTGTGTTTGGTCTGTTGGCGTAAAGGCACCATCTACATATATGCAATTACGCCAACAAAGCCTAAGCAGTCAACGACACTTGAGTATGGCAGGGGCGTGCGGTGATCCTCAAAACACTCGAGCTAAGCAACCCCCCTATGTGTTAGGAGAGCTTGCTTAACTCGAGCTCATTTCCTCACCATGCGCCCCGGTCCTGCATGTCAAAAAGTCTTATCAGTCAGCTTTGGTCTGTGCATGGTCCAGTGAGTCTCACTCGTCAGCCCACAAGTCCCAAAGAGGTCAAAAAACTACTCGTTCGTCCAAAAAAAAAAAAAGTCAATATCACTTTGGCCCTACTATCTCTACTGCTTAGCCCGGTGACAACAACAACAAAGAATCGCAGTTCTTCGATTAGATTGGCACAGTGAGCTCATCAAAGACATGTCATTTGCCCCATGTGACTGTTCGGGGCCATGAGTTGTTGGATGCACTTGATGTAATGTGTGTGCTCATGCCTCCGACTGGCCAGCGGTGGCCTCTTGCTCAAGATGGACAGTCAGCAGAGCCCCTGGGTCCAATTCTTGGATCTCGTCTCTTCGGTTGTTCTCCATGTTTTCGAGCACTTCCGACAGGTCTTCTTCTGGAAGGGACGTGGAGGAGGACATAATGGACTGTCGTTGGCGTCGGCTGTGGGTTATCATCCAGGTGACAGCTGCGACAGCGCCCACGACGGTGCCGATCACGAGGAGGGCCAGCACCACTACTTCAGTCACCCTCTGATGATCTGTAAATGACATGATTGTAAGACACCTATGCAGAATACAATCCAAAAGTCAATATTTATTACATGAGTTTAATACTGATGTATCAACTGCTGTCAAAGAGTAACTCATCGTTAGATTATTACGGTATATAATATTAAACTGTACAATCTATATTAGAGCCTTTTTCGTCTACATTATATATGTTGCTTTGTCAGTAGTTTAGGGCTCCAAGTGATGCCATAAACAGCTACAGTTGTTGAAATATTTGGCCTGTAAATTCAACGTAGTGTGACTAGGTCCCTTTGCTGAAAAATAATGCGAGGCACATGGAGTGGTAATGGTTATGTCTCTGGCCAGAAAATGGGAAAAGGTGTAGATTAAAACCCATCAGTCCCTGGAAACGTCTCTATTTAGGGCGGGTTTTTTCCACTTTTCTCGATATGTACAGTGCTTGCCAGGATCATAAATATCCCTGCATTGGCTCATTACAGGCATAAGCACTGCCCAATAAAATATAGTCGGAATATTGGGTACACAGTAATGTTTAAGAGCCTCGCCCTATATGGCCAGATAATGTGACAGGGAGCGTATACAATTGTGTCCAACGTTATCTGTAAGCTACACTCATAAATTTGCTACTCGATCTATAGTTGGCCACCGCCTATGGTGACAACATGTTTAGTAGTTTCATGCAGAACTATTTCCATCAGTATAGACCGGTAGCGTCGGGCAAGGACGCTGATAACACAGAAGCATATTGCATAATTCAGCTGGCTTGAATTGAAAGTTTAGCATATGAAAGATGACTTCTTTGGTCCATCTCATTATGATGTTGGTCCAACATCATAATGAGATTGACCAAAGAAGTCATCTTTCATAGTTGGTGACAAATGTAGACTTTACAACTACGTGCATGCCTGTGTTAATAGGCTAAATTGTTTATGCCAGACCAACAGGTACGGATTAGCCCAGCCCCACGAGAGTTCTCAATTATTCGATTACCGATACCCCCAAACTAAGGAGCACTTTTGTGTTGGCAGAAAAAATTCGAGGCTTTTGCTCCACGAACCGTAAAATCCCTCGAGAATGGCTCCATTTTGCATGAAAACCTTTTACTGCACGAGAGTATTTTTTGCTTCTAACAAAACATTCATGAGTACTCGAAAGCATGGCACAGCGAAATGTCACTAATTAAAGTAAATTAACACCAATCTACTTAGTGACCTAGGTGTTTATGAAGCCAGTATTGCTCTCTTCTAACCGCATGCATGTGATGCTTTGCCTGGATTTAATGATGGCTCTAGGCTACGTGGTGTTGGGAGTCATCATGGAGATTAACAATGAAAAATGAGTCGAGATTTATCTGATGCCATTTTAGAAGAAAAAAAATTACAATCAGATAAAAAGAAAGCACAAAATTTATTGTGGAGGGAAATGGCCTAATCAGGTTCGCGGAAATCGTAGGATTGCTTATTTGCACTTTTATTAGTGGGCTAGAAACAAAAGGGATGGAAACCGTGACCTTATTCAGAGTAAAAACATCCGGAAGCTATTTTACTCTGGCTGGAAATTGCACGAGTGAAATGTAGACTCCATTATCTCCTGAAAAGTTCACACACGAACTTTCCTCAGGGGCTTACCCTAATTTATCAACAATAGTCAAGGTCCTGTTCCATTTTTATACTTATTACGAAGGTTCCCAGGTCTCGTAAGGCACAGGACGTGAGTTCATAATTTATTATGGTTGGACTAATTTCCATATCCTGGGAGTCCTGGCACCAGCTTGGACCCTAAAGATTGATAACAGCAGTTTCCCTGAAACGCAGTGAAAGCGCCAAACCCACACGGACCGGTTACAAAATTTTCCTATGTAATGGAATATTCAAGCGCCCCTTTTTGTCCTGCTTAACTAAAGGGCGAGTTGTAATTTTTCATGTATTCAATAACGTTTAAATTTTTGACATTTGGCTGGTCGAAGACTAAAGAGGGCAAGTGTGTGAATATGTTCATTTATGCGCTCTTAATTGTTAAATCACGTTGGCAAGCTTCATGAAAATTGTTATGAGACCGGAATTTTCACTTGAATTAGGTTTTTCATGCATCACTGGGACACATAAGGTTGCTGTTCGTCGAAACTGCTCTGACAGGGCCCGCATGATTATATCCCATTTAGTACTCTATAGACAAACCATGTAGGTAATGCTTTTTATGCAGTATTTAGGACTTTCACGCCAACATTACTGTATCACTCTATTACTGTGATGCATGAGTCCCATGGTGTCGACAACGTCATTAATGAATTGGTACACCAATTGACGCAGAAATTGAGCGTGCATAATATATTGCAGATTTACACGCCTGCATTTTATTTGAACTGCCTGCAACTCTGCAATGTATATACCTTGTTCCGGTGGAAAGGCAATGTGAGCTGCTGATAATGCACTCTGCTCATGTTGTACTCTCGAATCAATGATGTTGCTAAGTCGAGGAGCCGTATCGGGCAGTTCCTCTGTCAGGACAGCCGGTTCTACCTCGTACACAGTACGCCCAACAGGTCTCGGTTCGTCGGTGTCCACTTCATTTGACGCTCGGGGTAAACTCACGCTGAAAATTTTAAAAGTTTTTAAAAATAACAAATGGCAAAGATAAAATAACAAAATGGTTTCATACCCAGCTTTTACAATGAAGGAGTCTGGAGAAAATGTGCAGAGGACCAAAAATCTTCTTGTGCTGTGAGTCAGAATTGGTAGATTTTCTTGCACCAAAAGAAATGTTTTAATGGATGATCCATTTACCTAGAATCGAAAAATGTAAAGTAGGCTACATGTCAAAAATATCTTTTAAGATTCAGGCGTTGATATGTTGATGATGGAAGCTGTCATCTTGGATTTATCTTTTCAGATTACTATTTAGACGATTAAACTAAGCAATAATGTTTTACAGGGTAAAACGTAATGCCACTAGCTACGTAAGCGACCAGTACTGGGCATATGGCACGCCACATTTATTTCATCCTTATTAGTTGTAAAGCCTGGTTCTTTTCCAAAGCACCCGTGGGTAGAGCGAGTGTGGGAGGGGAAAGTACAGTACGTGCAGGTGCAAGTGCATGTGCAATTTCGTTTTGTGCATTCCCCCCGGGTCGCGGTCGGTTGCCTGCCGGTAATTTCACCCGATACAGAGTTGGAGACGACTAAAAACCCCGCACCAGATGATAAAGTCCCGGGCTTGGGACCTTTTCATCCTTGAACTCGATCGGGTTGCCACATATAGCCTATCCGCCTCCCTTGTAGTGTAAAGGAACTGTATAGGCTAAGATACTGTATGAGTGCAAAGGCTAAATCGGGTGAAAGTTTGTTAGATCACCGCATGAAATGTTCTAGAGAGAGCGAGAGAGAGAGAGAGAGAGAGAGAGAGAGAGAGAGAGAGAGAAAATATAAACGACCGTATTTTGCTTTAACAAAATTTGCATTGTTTTCTTCAAATTTGAAGAAAACAATGCAAATTTTGTTAAAGCAAACAGGCAACTCGTGAATTTAATATAGCCCTTTAGCCCTTTAGGATGTGGGCAGCAGTACTGTATTGATAAGTTGATTATGTTCATAACAGCTCAATTCATAAAATGATGACATTCGTATTACGAATTTAGAGCATTTGCAGTTTTGTGTAGGATGTGGGTTATTAATTTATTTCACATGAAAGTTCAGTTATCAGTCTCAAACTCCCTTTCTTATAAGGTTGTGACCACCACCTTGTCACCTTTCATTTTTTTTAATTATCATCGTACACATTTGACCAGTGTGACCCTCTAATGCCCAGTAACTGCGGTACCTGATCCACATTAAAGAGGAAAAGCTCTCGCGGAAGTATTTTAAATATAAATCAGTAGGGTATGCCTAATATACAAGGAGACATTTGGAATACTCGTAATAATGATTGTGTAGCCTACGTGTATTATCACGCTACTGGGGCTTCACCAGCCTGGCGTATACTTATTGATAGTGGGGAGATGCCTATCCCTGCATGACTTTGCAGGTACTGTACCGGTCAAAAAATCTGAAAGTCAGTATGACATGTTCATTACATGGATGAACACCTGCGATTTTGGCCAACATCACTTTAAGCGATAAACAACTTGTCATGATTTATTCAAAGTTGATGTGTTGATTTAACACTAAAATATGCTGCAGACACTTTATTCGAGATATCTAATTTGCAGTTTATATCTATGACATTGATGCCTGTCACGTGAAGTAAATGAATCGAAATAGCAAGATAAACTCGGAATCACATTCACGAAACAGACATGCTTTCAGGATTATGGCATTCGGTGTTTTTTTTTTTTTCAGCTCCGAATACTTGCTAACAGGAGAGCGCTGAGGCAACGTAGTAAATCATCCATAACTTTTTTATTTGCTGAATCTGATCACTATCCCGAAGTGAGAGTTATCACAGGTCAGTTCCTAATAAATCCAGGACTACGGAAATACTGGGCTGTAAATCACAACCGCCTCATTGATCTACTGGTGTTAGGCGCAGTGCTTCGCTTCACGTCGACAGATGGTGACGCTGCGCAATTCTTCATCCTACTTCTTCGTTCTTCCTATGATCTTAATATTGTAGATGAACATACTTAAGCATGGAAGAACTTGTGTAACTCAATAACAGGCTTCACAATTCCCATGAATTAAAATACAATTCATGTGGGTCCTCCATGATTAGATATAACCAGATATAACCAATTGGATGCCTCGATGCCTCGTAATAATGACATGCAATTATTATGCACTTGTATTATTTTAGTCCAGTCACTAATTACAATATATCGTCACAGGCCTGCTGCAGTGAAAGCTGGCTATAATTAACCCTGGATGCAGAGGAAAGTTTCCCTTATACGTAACTTTTTATCCCAGAGGACGATCATCAATAATGCACAACGTTATTTCTGGTCACTACGCAGAAAATATTTGCTGTCCCAACTGGGGAAACTTCTCTACAGGTTTCACTGCTTTCACGAGGCATTTTAAACGCAATTAATTATTATTGCTAAAATACTCACGAGGCTTCCACATCTGGAATGAATTATGCGGAGTGTGTACTTGGTACGAGCACTTGAGGGATCTCCTTGAACTGCACAACTGTCGTCTTTCGAGTCTTCTACTGCAATCCGACCCCCAAAGAACGGTCCTGTCTCCACCTCCACTTCGCTGTGGTCTGACAAACACTGCGTTGCTTTCGCCGAAACTGTCAAAAAATTCAGGCACTTTATAAGCATATCTGGCAAGCACTTTTCTACTGTACTATCCAATGATAGATGACTTTTTTTTACGAGTCGTTCTAGTGAAGGAACATCTGCACGATTCTGTGGTAATACCCCGCGGATGTGGGTGGGATGCCAAAAGGGTCATCCGAACGATAGCCCAATGCAATGAACGGCTATAAAAGAAGCCCAGCTGGTGTCGACGTGAATAGGGGGCAAAGAACCTGTTCATAACATTCTGTGATCTTTCTCCAGAAAAAGCGCTCTTTTCTCCCCTCCCGTGACTTCACTTCCTTCTGGCAATTTCCGACCATAAAATAGCTTCGAAATCAGTTCCCAAGACCGAGTTGGCTGACAATGGGAAGGTCCTCCTGGGATAACGTTGGTAGGGGAAAGAGAGTTTTATTTGTCCGGTTTCTGCAAAAAGGTCAATAGTTACTCACATCCTTTAGTCTGGACAGTGATTATCCTTCCTAGGGCTCTGGCTCGGAGACCCTGCGAGTGTGGCGTGGGTGTGACTTGAAATGTGTAGTTGGTTGCCATCCGTAATCCATCGATTTCGGCCTTGTATTCCCCAGAGTCGCCTCTATCCATCACGGAGTTGCCATCTATGACCTGAAACCAAGCGCGACTTGTTTTATAGCCATTGCGATACATGCAGTTATATTGGTTGCCGATGCGATTATCCTAATTTCAACACTTGTTGGTCTAATAATAGTGTTAACAGTGCCGGAGAGAGATGTGCATTTGCATAGCTCGTGGCGTAAAATGGCAAAATTGATTGCCTTATCCATTGGCAGGTACGTCAATATGTAGCGATTACAGCATCGCTTACATCTACCAATATATGCCAAATCTGACAGGTATGTAACATTGGAGGGGGGTGGGGGGGGGGGGGNNGGGGGGGGGGCTCAAACCGGTAATGAATGCTTCAGTAACCAGCAGCAGTGTCGGTGAATATGTGTGGCGTGTTCGACGCTGTGGTGCACACTCCAACACAGTCACCGTCTATCAGAAGCGTTGAACCGTCAGTTCGTTAACCAAGAACAAACCATCAGCATGGGTCGACAAAGGCAGCGAAAATTCCACCGAACGAATGAATATCCGTCACGCAAAACGCTCGAGAAAAACTTTTAAAGGGATGTCCTCTTACACTCGGACGTCATCCAAAGTTATGTCATTGCTTTCTAGCAAAAAGTTTTTGGGGGTAAAACTTATTCATCAAATTAAAGCCTGTGAGACATTAACGAGAGAAGAATGGGATATTTGATTAAAGTGCTGGGAGAGGAAAAGAAAAATGAGAGAATAAGTTTTTGCCGAATTCCTCTTCGTCCTACCGGGCACACCTATCTTTTTAAAGCCTTGACTACTGGTATAAAGCCTTCATGGCCTGGGGCTTGTCGTGGGAATTCCACAACTGTTCATTCCCTCCCTAATGTCACATTCAAAGAGACGCTCGTGAAACATGGCTCACCAGACTGTCATCTGGAAAAAATTAAACACGCAGAAATTGATATGCGACATGCTATGTGCATCGGAATTAGCACGTGAGTGTGCAGGACTTGGCTTCACTTTGAGTCATTTTGCACTGTCCTGCCGCGTCGCGCCCGAATATAACTCTTGGAGGGTGGGTCTTAGTGCCGAATGGACGTGCTACAAAATGCAAAATATTAATTTTAATGAGATTGTAGATGATTTTGCCACCTGTAAGTTCACACAATGTCAAACAATTCTTGTTTTCATAAAAAATGAAAATCAGTGTTGAACATTTCTGTACACAATACTGTACAAAACATTAAAAACAATGTGGTGGTATCACACAATCTAATTACAGTATCTGCTTAAGTCATGTTGTTACAAATGTATGAAAGTGCTATAATTCTACACAAAAAGCAATATGCGGCTCTAAGGTTATTATGACAATAGTTACTTCCACCATTATGTAACTCGACTGAGAGGGCTACTTTATGCTCGCTATATTGTACAAAAGGGAGAGATAATAAAGCGTCCAGTATAGCATTTCACTGGAGGACAATTGCTTGATTATGCAAATGTTAGACAGTCCTACTCGGATAATGAGGCAGCGGACAGCCCATTTCATTTGTGATACAGCAATAATAATATTCTAACCACCAGCTGCTAGGATATTATACTTTTTTCCCTTCCTTACACCGGATCTTTCAAGCAGTAAATCCGGGCAGTACTTTTTCCGGTCTCAAGCCGCGCCTCTTGGGCACGAGTGACGTAATTGAAACTTGTTTCCTCTCAGTTTTCGGAGTTTCTCCACAGTTGAATTGTGAGAAAGCGTAAAAGAAATATTGCTGCGTAAGTCTGGAGTAAATTGTTTCATTTCCTGAGAATAATTCTTAAGGCATAAAATATGTAGAGAGTATATGTAATTTTTTGACGAAGACAAATATGAAGAGTGAAATAATGGTTTTCTGTCAGGCAAGTTTTTCCATAGTTACCTATGACAAAGGTGGCCACTACTTGTAATATGTATACAGAGCATTTATGCCTACACTGTAAGGTGTAGACGGACGAAGTACTAGACTAACTAGAGGGAGAAGTCGTGTTTCTGAAGATGTTTATTTTATGCGCAAGTGTTATCTTCTCAGAGGCTACGTCTTGTTGTTTCTGAGATAAGAAAGTCAGGCATCTTACACCCCCAGCGCCTTACAGTCTGGCTTTGACACTGTTTCTGTGAATGTCTGAAACTTGCCAATAAACGGTTTGGGAACAAGCAACGTATTAATGACAGTAGTTTCTTGCTCTGAATCACTTCCCCATAATTATTTCACAATAACGACACCGTCGACACGTCACTCTTGTATAGCAGTCGATAGCACTTCATCATAAATGGCGAAGTAATAAGGCCGAATTCTATCAAGATATTTGCCGGTTGGTTATTAAGCAGCTGCTCACTACAGATGCAGTCAGATCTCATTGATTAATGTCCCATGCTCGTTTCTGTCGCTTGCGAGGCGACCGTGTACGCTTTGAGAACTGTTTCAGATAATTTATAGATTAGAGGGTTGCTGAAGTATGCCATCAAGAGACGATGACATTAGTTTATTGCTCATAAAGTGACGGTGACGGGGTTTAGATTACTTCCATGCAAAACTGCTTTAAAAAAATGAGAAACAATCATACTATAGTGATCAGTGTTATGGCTCGTTATGTACAGGATGCTGGCGGATTTACGCATGTGCGGAGTGTGCGGCCGCACAGGGCCCAACGGAAAATGGGGCCCAACGACGCGGACGTAAAAAGTAAATAAATAATAAAATAAATGAAAAAGCCGGCCAAGGTGGATTGCCCGTGCAAAGGAAGGAGATTTTTTTTAAAGGTGAATTGGTACGTCCGTTTACTGACTCTACTTCGTCACTCAAATTATAAAGTGACATTCTACGTCGCTAGATGGCTTTTTTTCCCCCTCTGGGGGAGCTATGGGGGGGCGCCCCCCCCCCCCCCCCCC
>KZ538902.1:0-21054 GCA_000934665.2 Catajapyx aquilonaris | reverse complement strand
CCCCCCCCACGTTTCCCCCCGATAAAGCAGTGCAGCGTAGATCGTCTAGCGAAATGGTTTTACCAAATGGCGATTTTCTGTAGCCTAGTCTCATACCCACTTCTTTTTTTTAACGTAATCTGTGATGTCTTTATGGGTATAATTCTTGCCTGGAAGATACTGCTTTTAGTTTGTGGGTTAATGGCGTGATTCTGAACTAATAGCAGTCGATTTCATTTTACCTCTCCCAAGTTGTTTCCTTGGACAGCCTCCTTTGCACCGGAAGGTTATCTTTTATGTTGTCCTTTGTAGACCCAAGAGAATGAAAAAATTGTGTAACTCTACTTAACCAGAGAAAACGACCTTGCAGGGAAATATGAAGAGAAAACTAGGCAAAATTATTATTGACGGTTATTGGTAATTATTTTATCCTAAAAGAGTATACATTGAGATCCTTGATTTATGTCGCGGTAACTCATGTTTTTATTAAAGTCCTGTTCAAATATTGCTTTTCCCAAGAATCTCCTTAATTTTTAGTGATGAGTTTTTCTTAATAATGTAGGATTAAAACTGAAACCCAGAATCGCGAATTTCAAATGCGAATTTTCGTAATACCAGTGTATACCGGTATAAGTATGCGACTACTTTCACGTTTCATCTGATTTTACAGTAGTATTAGTAATCAAGTCCTCTAAATCTAAATGTTGTGGTGATTAACTGCAAAAATTTCTTGTGACACATATTTTCAAATTAGTAAGAACCGGACTCTTTTCGTAATTTTACTTCAGAAATGTTGCACATGATGCTTCGCAGCAGTCTTACGTCATGTTCTGTAGACACTGTATAAATAATTCGCGGTTCATTAGGAGTAACTATGGGCGTGAACTGCACATTGGTTTTGGAATTGGACTTACTCAGCTAAATTGCTTTACTAATAGAAGCACGGAAGATTCTCGTTTCACGGCTAGATACATCCGTGTTAGTAGGCTAGTCTCGCCTCATTACTGAGTCTGTGAACTTCTGCTGACAAGTGCAACGCAGTTCTTCAGGGAAGGCTAAGATGGAGTGGGTGCTGCCACAGTATGAAGTCCAAAAAAAAGAAAAGACAGAAATGCGCTAGAGGCAATATTTTCCAGAAATGCTGACACTGATGACGGGCATTGCAGCAAACCGTTGATTTTTTCATCTGAATAAATAATTAAGACCTTTTGTGACCAATATTATTTTCTTGTAATTATCTGAGACCTGCATGTATTTCGGAGGATTGGTGATACTGTATCTGTGGTCATAATCATGTGAGGGCCAATCATAATGGATAGTATTTTTACGTAATTACACGTGAAGCAAGCTAAATGCATAATCTATATTGTATTTAAATCGCATTGTCATCTAGTACAGAACAGTATGTTCCAAATTACACTTGCCCATTGATATCAGGTCATGTGACCCTGCTTGAAATGCCAATTGTATAATTCTTCCTTCATTTTTGTACTGAATCCATAATCAGTCACTAGGTCTAGACTCGAGAGGATTCTTCTGGCCCCCATTAGCGTTGCTACACAACCACTCACTTGGCATCAGTCAGAAGTAACAAGCCACATATATGCGTTAGTTACAGGACATAAAAGCGCTGCTGTGAGAGGCATCCAAAGAGATTCCAAACAGGATGATTGTGTGCAAGGTAAATACGTACTATCCTAGATTGTGTCGCAGTTTAGTGGCAGGGTCAAACGAACATATACGGAAAAGGACGTGGACTGCGCACAAGGACAGACCACTATCGGCCTGTACGCGTATTGATGATGCGGACAGCATGGTTATGGCACACAAGCAGGTAACGAATCAAGAACTATAGCTTGAAACAAGGGGAGGTATACTTATGTAAAGAACAAAAGGGGATGAAGGAAAAGGGATGGAAGTACAGTAGTTGGCGCTATACCGAAATATTCTCAAAGGTGCACACATGTAGCGCAGTACCATTGTTTCATAACTATATGCGTGGCGTAAACTGGTGTAGGATTCCGTGTTTTCGGGTAAGAAAGAATGGGAAGTAAGAAAGTGGGATATGTAGCCCATTGCTACAGTATAACACACGTCCAGACAATATACAACACTCACCCCAGCCACCGTTAATGTAAAGTGTAATATTGATAAAATATTACTCTGTATGCTTTACCTAGTTCATACTACACTATATAATTGCGCAGTTGAATTATGAGGAGGTCGTCTGAAGGTGAGTTTGTGGGAATCTCTCCTAGTTTCCGTTTCTTGTCTAAAACCTATAAGGCATTGTTTCATTTTCACCATATTGTTATTTGCATCTTGCAAGTTTTCTCCTCTGGGAAAAAATTGAAAAGGAGGAGCGGAAGTGATCTGAAAGCCTGTCCGCTGTTTCCCGTCAGAAAAAAAAAACCGACTTGCAATGATCATGGAACTTTGCAGACTCTTGAAAATGTCTCTGTCTCTTCTGTTTCGCCCTGTGGAAGGCATCCATTGTGCTGGAAGTAGAATGGTTCAAAAAATGGAAGTGGAAAAGTCAAGTTGGAGGAAATTGGTAATTCACATTGTTGCCGCGTGCTATGTACTGTCTTTTCCAATATTGCAAAGGACGTTTCTGTATAGTCTGTGTGTTGATATCGTCACGACTGTCGTCGTTAATTAGCTTGAGTTTACATTGTTTCTCATCTCGTTATCCAGTTATAAATGGCGACGGTGAAGTAATTCATTAACGACATGCCTGTGAGAACAGCGGTGAAACTTGGTCGCATTCCTGGCGTCACATATTCTAATAAGAAACGGAAGTCCCACGATCAAAGTCAAGCTAATAGAAGAGACGGTACTTCTGGAATTCGGCTAGATTTTTACCACGGCCCGAACCAGCAGGCCGAATTGACTGGAATGAATTCCATGAGACAGTTTTGTCTTACGGGAAATTCCCGGTCGGGGTTATCTCTGATGCCAAAACGGCTCAGGTCGCCGTGGAATAGCCTTCTGTTGTTGTCGATAATAAATTTTCTCTCGTAAGATTTGTAAGCATTGTCAAGTTATTTATGCGGATTAAAATAATTCATATCCCATGCTTGTGTAGTCTTCATGGATCACGTTCATAAGTTTCAAGCGGAACCGACTGAACTTACGGTATGCGCCTCCATTTATAGTATGTAAGTACCCGAGATCATGCAGTGTCCTTTGGCTTTACACACTAAATCCCAGAACAAATCAGGGTGACGACAAATTCGCTAACGAGCAAAGTCTCTTCAGGCGAGAAACCGGTGGACCTGCACTTTAAACGATTCGGTTGACAACCACTTCCTTCATATAACAGTTTCTGTACCTCGCCTTGCTCATCCCCCGGATATAGGCTACATATAGTGGGTGTTAACTTTGTTCAAGGAAACAGTTAAAAGGCATGGTGGGAGAATCGATAGGTTATTTGCCCCTGGCACAATTGTATATAATGTTTGTTTGTTGTGAAAAATATTTGGAAATGGTTTAAAACCAAACCACTTTTCACATAGCACCTGTGCAAAAAAAAACAAAAACAAAAATAAAAAGTACAATTTTGGTCGTAAAATAACCTAAGGCAGAGGCAAGATGGTCACCGAATATCTACATCGCCAGGAGTGACTAATCCATTAATTCTCCTTCCGCCCACCATTTCGCAGGACAAAGTAACACTCGGTATATTCCGGACATCAAAAACCCACGCATCCTATATTACATCCAAAATTCCTCTCGAATCCCCTTGCATATACTCCTAGCCAGTGATATATTATCAGGCAAGATGGTGCAGGGGCCAGAGTGCATCTTCCAGAGGAGGTGTCGTTCGTCATATTTTTCGAGGATGAGAACGACGCGACGCTTACTCTAAGTTACTTCCGGGTGGATGCCAAATTCGGGTCACGAGCGTATCCAGACCGTGATCTAATCTTAGGCGGGGGCAAAAGAAATTTCGATAGTCTCTGCTGTGTTTCAATGCTGAAATCTGGAGCGGTCACCGGTGGCCAATTGATGCAGCAAATCACGATGGAAGTTGTTGAGCTCAACTCTACCATATTGGCCGTTTCTAGATGGGCACCTTTCTTGGCCAAATCTACCGTACTCTTGTTACGAAGGGGTCACAAAGGATTCTATTCAAACCAAATGTCATTAACACCGTGAATAGTAGGACTGGAGAGGAAATGCCAATTAGAGGACCTGTCATGTGTAGATGACAAAAGACTGTCAACGTTCAAAAGAGCGAGATTTGTCCAATGTCCAGACGCTACTTTGTCTTGGTATCCCTATATAGTTATTTGTCAGAAGACTCAGAACAAAGCTGTGGATGTTGACGTTTTCTGTACTGATAATTCACCGTATAGAGTGGCAGACTATACACCAGTCTCCAGTGCCAGCAGAGATGAGCGGTTCCAAGTGACAAAGTTACATATATTGTTTGCTTCATTAGCCCCTTTGAAGACAACAACGAGTTGGAAACGACGTTCGTGCCTCTCATTAAACTTGTTGACAGGATGGACAAATCCTTATACACTTCATCACCCTTCTTTTGCACTGCCCCTGGCAGTGTACCACCCACGGTTAGTAGCAAGCATGTGCTATTTAAAATTTTAGTCAGAATGTATATGAAAGTAAATGTAGGTATTTTTGCCTATCAGCAAGCAGTGTGTACTGTAAATAAGGGTGTTTGTTAAATTTATCGAATTTTCAGTGACATAATTGTAGCAGTTATTCTTATTTAAGGGCGCAGTTTTGGATCTTGTGTCAGCGTTATATCCCACACCGTTATGGCACTAATTCCCGAACCTCCCGTTTCTCCTCCCAAAGCAAACATTTAAAATGATTCGTACTTCCAGTCAGACGCGGGGCCAAAATTGCATTGCGGCGAGGGTGGTGTTCAAGCTTTGCCTGTCAGAGCCTTATGATCCCATCCGTGACCGATTACCAAACGCCATTATCCATGATTAACTACCATGCAATGAAACGGTTGATAAATTGACCAATATTATTTTGATACGTTTTTGAAATTAATGCTAAAAATATTTTTATCTCAAATGAGTTTGGTTGGGATAAATGTCAAGTCATATTGCAGAGCTTTCTATAATTTACATAATAATCAAGGCCTATTATCAAAATTACACCTATCGTATATGACCTTAGTTTCCCTGAATGTAGGCTAGTAAATATTTTTGCTTAGTGTTGTAAGAGTTGAAGCAAAAAACTGTAAAGGCTTGCACTGTACCAAATTGCTGCGGTTCATGTGTGTAACCGAGGCAAAAGTTAACATGATCATCCCACTTTTAGAGTAGGAAAATAATTGCATTAGTGACCTGAGAGAAAATTACGGACAAATATGTTTGTAACTTAGTATCACCGGGTTAATTACGTAAAAGGCAGGACTGTGGCTGGAAAGCTTTGATTATACACGCTTCCGCCACACATTTCTCTCAGCCTTCTAATTTAACGCTCCCTTGTTGATTGGTTCCATGGCTTGCCTAATGAATATTCTCGTTTTCCGTGGTTCTTCTCAGATGCGCCAGATTGTGAAGTTTCATGTGAAAGTTTACTCGTGGTTTTCAGATTAATCTTAGATGGACGGGCTGTTGATGGACTATAAAGTCTAGGCATCTTATGAGTTAATAATGGGATGACAATGTCCTTGTCTAAAATGGGGCGTTGATTAGTTGCAGGAAAACAGGACCTTGAATCAGTGTTATGATACTGTCATACTCGAATACAGTGAAGGATGTAAACAGCGTAATGCAAAAATTATACGTAATAGACTAGTTTCCGCTACATAAGGCTAACTAAGCTCACATGTAGTCAGCTGCGCAGAGAAGCATCATAGAAATGGCCAATATAATACACTTTCCTTCGAAAAAACTATCATAAATGCAACCCTCTTCAACCTTTATTATTGAAAGGAGAAGCGACTTTCATAAGCGAAAAAAACCCGCCTAGATATTGACGATGTTATAAGTGGCTGGAGGTTTGCGTGTCAATCATAGTTTGTGTCAACGTCTCTGTGGGAGGAAAAAGAAAACGTCATTTGCCACACGCCAACCCAAATCCAGAGTGCTGATAAATTTCCATTAAACGACCCATTTCTCTGAAAACTCGCCTACTACAGTTTCACCCTATGCGATCGTAAATTTGCACTGCTTTCTCACTTATTCCTAATTACGATGCTTACGCACAGTTCCATGAAACCAGTTGGAAAAAAATCCACGCTGACATGTTTTCAGAAACGAAGAGCAGTATGCAATTTTTTGAAGGGATTCAAGTCATGCGGAATTAGAGCAACGTTGCTATTAATATAGGTTAATTACCATTCTCTCCACTTTAGGCTGCAAAACCTCAAAACATATAATTACAATACCAGTAATGATTATATTTATAGGCCTTCATATCGCGTATAAGCATAAACATCCCCTGACTCTCTACAGTAAACTTCCAGCGCCTATAATTATTCCTCTAATGTCCGCTCAAGGCCTGCTGTATTTGTGCTCGCTGAAGCAATATTAATTCCAGAAATGAGGACCTAAATTACACCCCTTCTACTTGCGAGTATCTTCCAGAAATTGCCTATCATTTGCAATATGTGTAATTATTAATTAAACTGCTGCCCAACACAAACACCGTAGCTCCCTACATCGATTAAAGCTCTCTGTATATGGTGGAGTCTGGGAATTCTCCCTCTCGGATATGGGTCATTCCGGCTAGCTCTGAAATTGTATCTAAAGAAAAGAACGACTTAGTGACGTAACCACGACTTCTTCGTTCTTCCCGAGAGTAACATTTGAATAAAGTAAATTCACCACAGGTCATAAGTGACCATAATTTGCGCTGGGTGTTTCTGAAAATGTTCGAAGCCATCTCCTGTGATTTATCCGAACAGGAGTGGGTGTTATAATATGATGACCCCCTGGAGAGAGATGATGGCGGCTTTCGTTATCCCACTCCTGACCCATATCCTTGATCAGGAATCTCAGCAGATGGTGCTCTACTTTACTCCCAGTTCAGTAAGTATAATTCGCTTAAAATTCTCGAGACGAAATCAAGCAGGCCGGGATATTCGAGGGCTAATCCTCTTTTCGATCCAGTGAGTTATAGTGTGAGGTGGCAGAGATAAATGAGTAGCTCGAAGGGAAAAAGATTAACAGGGTCCACAATCAGGGAGAAAATAGAATGATAAGATTAGAAATTAGAACCCCATATCAAAAGCGTCTTAAATCTCATGGCAACACTGCACAGAATATCGGATTCATAATATTGCTCTGAGATGAACATAAAATTTATAGCCAATTTTCCTACAGTATACACTGCTTATAACCGAAGTGAATATAATTCGCGTGTTTCCTAAGATCTCATCATTATTAATAACTGTCTTGCGGACACTTATGTCAATTCACTAAACTATCGACTAGATTTCAGTTGTGGCAGCTTCATCTTCGGAAAGCCAATTAAATTACGAGTTCGGTGTTCGGTAGTGCGGCATGTTGGTCTCCAAAAAAGCCAAAAATTACAGAATACAGAATGGGTACAGTCCGAAATATTGCGCCAGACGCCCAGACCACTTTTGCTGCACTGTACCCTTTTGTCTACTCAACTTCTGACTTGAGGTCTCAAGTGAAAAAAATAATAACGGCGAGGATGGGGTTCGGGCAGGCTTGAGGGCATGAGAAAGTTTACTTTCGTATCAGTATTCTGGTAGGTTAGTGTTCATATTCTGTGCAATTCACAAAGTGGGTGGGCCGTTTATTAAATTTGACCTATTAACAGCGAATGTTTTGATAACTTTTACTGAATGCAACCAAACTCCTACAAAAGTTTAAACAAATATATGTGCAAATATTGACATTTCAATATATTCTTATTTCTTCATCACTTACTATAAATTCTTACTCATAACATGCGAGTAATTAAAGCTAAGGCAACAACGCCAGAACCATGCCATTAATCACCGAAAGTGGAAAGGCCCTTCCCACATCATAAAATAAGGAGTGAAAGTGATTTTTCACTCTAATCAGCAGCTTCATGTTACCTGTCATGCTAATATTCCGATGATAGAAAAATTACATTTAAATTACTCCGTGAAACATGACACGAGATTACTTGATTAGTTATTTGATCTGCAAAACTCATTTCCAGATTATTAACCCATTTTGGCAGCTCCAAAATGTCACGTTGCATCGGCCTTTAATATTAAAAACACATTTTCATATTAATACGGCAATACTGTATACACGGAAACTAAGACTTCTCTGGCTTTTTCAAAGAATATCGCCTTTCCTGTCACGTTTACCTCAATCCCCAAGTGGAAACAGACATGATCTGTCTCTCGATTTGTAAGGGAGAGGAAATCCTCAGACTCCTCCGCCTGCCAACTGATATTAATCCGAACCCTTTCTTCGTGTTAAGGGATTTACCCTGACAGTGCGCATATGGAATTTGAATGGAGGCAGGCATCAGGATTTGCGACTGCTGCTGGGTAAATAAAATCGCCATTCGTCTGTATATGCTGGTTTATTCTACCTTGAATAATAAAGTTGGGAGAGGGCTTCGCTGCAGAAATAATGGAATGGAAATGGGCCCTTCACGGGTTTGATTTTGGGAAGTTTGCGTGGATCAAATGCAGGATGACGAATTAGAATGAGGAGGGTCCAGGTTTTATCTGACTGCCGAAAACATGTCCATGTTTTAAAGCGAATAGACTCGTGCATAGGCATGTTACAGTGTGTGTATACAGGCAGATATTGCCACACTTAATATTTGGTAGAAAAAATATGGCCTCAATTAGCCAGATGATCCCATTGAAGAGATCAATATGATCAATTCACCGCAAATGAAGATCATGAAATTAAAACATATTTATCTCATTGTCGTATAATATTCCGTCCGAAATAAACAAACAAAACTGAGTTTATACATCTGTGAATTCGGGATGTGTATCAAAAGTATATCACATTTTTTTATTCTACCATGTTGCTACATGCCGTTGGAGCTCACGCTCAAAAAGCGTTATAACTAATATAAGAGGCAATTTAATCAAAAACAATATTTTACTAAATGATTCACTCACTAAAACAAATGAAAATTGCGAAGAGGCATTTGTCCCATTTGGAATTTGTCCCTGCCCATGTGCGCCGCCTGGTGGCCCTCGGGACAAATTCTAAATGGGACAAATGCCGGTCTTGGCAAAATAATCAAGTCCAAAACGGATATTCACATTAATATGAAACCATATCATTAAGACTGTACTTTGTGCGTCACCATGTTCCAACAAGTAAGCACAGCACAGTTTATAGTCTTGCGTTTCCATGCTGTTCGTCTGCTGTCGTAAATATATACTGTGGGTAAAAGCTTACCCAGAAGCAAGATGACGCCGTAACGCGGAATATTTTTCAGGAAGTTCTCTCTGCTGGATGACATCTTTTTCCAACGGAAGGGATTTACCGGAGGCAGCAGGAAGAAGCTTCCTCCTTTAGCACTAGCCTACATTACATCCGGTGTCTCTTTCCCCTTCTTTTTACCTTTGTCCTGCAGCGATGGTTACCCCAGACTTGTAGCTCACAGTAGCGGATGTGGAAGTCGTAGTTTGGAGGTCGGTATTCTTCGTAGCGCCAGTGGAGAAGCACTCGTTTAAAGCCGGCATCTGCACTCAGATCACCCACATCTGCTGAGAGTGAATTCCTTATGCGTTATTTGACTCCTAGGAGAAGGCTACTTTTACTCAAATAAATAATTATAATATGTAAGACATGATTGAGGGTGACATTCTAACAATTTCCTTTGTTTTCTTTTTTGTTACAATAATATCAACCAATTATAATTATTATATCGTCATTAATTTTACAATTCTGAAAATCACTTATAGGAGAAAATAATGACGTCACTTTTCAGATTAGTTTGTTTACGTTCACTGGCGTCAAACACAAAAAATATTTGTCTTCTGCGAAAGAGAGTGGGAAAAAATCGATGTCTCTTCGTAGATCTTACGGAGACTAATATTAGAACTGGGAAACGCGCCTACTGCTCTCCAGTGAGCAATTTGTGTGGATCGCAGGGGAATCGGGTGCAAAAGTCCAGTCCGGTCGATCACCGAGCATTTAGGCTCGTATACATAATGACGGCGCAAATCGCCGCATATCGCAACCCCGGGTCGAGAGCGAGTCACTTCTGACCCAGGGTTAAGCTGACCCTGACTCCACGTTCGAAAGTCGAGCACGTATAAGGGGGCCTTCAAATTCTGCGCCCCTCTAGCACCTTTGGGATTTCAAATATGGCAGGGAGTGTAGCAGGTTGATCTACTTTGTTCAAGGAGATGTTCATCCATCACCAGGTGCCTGCAGCCTAGTTTTTGGTCGTTCAGAAATACCGCATCGGTTATTTCCAAAGGCGGGAAATAATGTGGGATTAATCAACAACTGATAGAGTTGAAGGGCATTAATATTCTCTGCATGAAGAAAGACAAATTGAGCTTTTTTGTTCAGCAGATTAAATGTAGCATTATGCGAATGCCTTTATTGCCAAAAACTTCACATCGTTTATCAACACTTGGTATATTACTATTCTCATTAAGGAGATGTGAAAAACTACACTATACGCCGAAATAAACTCCCCACTTTCGATTGACGGCGACATTATGCCACAGATCTGGTTTAGAAGTAAATCTGCCCTTCATTTTTAATTGTGTATTTTGGTTGTGGAGGTACTTGCGAGATTATTAATATATAAGCACTTGGAATTCATCTTAATAATAATAATAATAATAATAATAATAATAATAATAATAATAATAATAATAATAATAATAATAATAATAATAATAAATTTTATCCGTTAAGTAGTCTAGAAAGTGGACAAAGTAGCTACTTATTCGCCATACTCTACCTGGATATGCCACAGCAACAGATAGTATGGCTCCTGTCGACACGAAGCCAATTAGAGCTGACCACATCCTCCAGAACTACTGAAAAATATTAAAATAAAATTTAATTAAGTCATCATCATCATCATCATCATCATCATCATCATCATCATCATCATCATCAGCTAGACGTGAAGGAGTATTGATATAGGGTGTAAACGTACAGTAAGTTACTTGACATAACATACACGACACTGTCATAATTATGGGATACAGCCAAAACAGTGTTGAAATAATGCACTATACACCATGCCGTTATACTGTATGTTGTAAGCTGATGTGGCTCAGTTATGTTGCCACAGCCTAATAGATTCAACCAGTTTGTTCAAAATTTGCTGGCATAAAATATTTACATTAGAAACCTCTCACCAACATCAGTAAAGCACGAATTTTGCAAATCTCATCAGTTTGCTCCGCTGGAGTACGCAGTTAAACCTTTGTTTACTCTAGAAATCTATAGAGCATCCATTAAGTGTGGCAGTGTAACAACAAAAACAGCTTGCAACATTAATGTTCCGATCAACGCAAATAACAACACGCATTGCGTATATGATTGTGCAAAATATTGGCATTGTGATATAAACCGCACGCAACATTCCTGCCAGAGTGTATCAACTGGAAAATATTTCAAAATGATCCACTGGGTGAGGCCCAATCATGCGATGATAGAGAGCTGTGTTGCCTGCGTAAATAAACTAATCAGACCGGGAAATGTAAGACATGGCGCATGGTGTCCCACTTCAAAAGGCACCGTTGCTTTTATATACATAACCAGGATTTCTATATGGGTCAGTGAGAAGTTCTGTGGATGTAATTCTCGCGTTACTACCATACAGACGCCAGCCTACGAAACTATAATTCTAAATTCGGTCACTCGTAAAAAAAATAATCCTAAACTACAGTAGTTAACAATTTAGGACACACGTCAAAATTCTGCCATTTGCGTGGAAGTTATGCTGTGGCCTTGAATCCAGCAGCCTTCAAGTTGAATGTCAAGAGATGATAAAATAAATCTTTGAATAATTTCGGGGAAATGGAACGGTTACTCCCCATTCACTAAACTGAGATTGAGCGATTATTTACGTTTGGAGTAGTATAAGATCTACTGGACACGCCATCTGGAAATTAAACTGCTGGGATCGATCCTTTAAAAAAAAGTCCCGGAAATCACTTTAATCAGCAGCTGACTGACATAGATTAGGCTGCCTTTTTATTAGGCCAGGTCGTACTCTGGTTGGCTATTTTAAAGCAGGGTTTTAATTGTAAGTCGCAACGAGAAGGGTCCGTCATCAGTCGAGAGATTAGTTATTGCTTCAACTGCTCTTTGCAGTAATTTCGAGAATGATTACTGCGGGATTTCGTAGAATGTATAGGTTTTGCATAGGCCTACTTGAAAAGTAATTTAATTAATTTTTTATCATTTTGGCTGAGGTAAAAAACGGAGACCAATTCTGCAGGCTGCAGCCTAATGAATATGACAAACCTGATTATTTACGTGGAATCATTATTATAGAGAATGGCATGTATAGATAAAAATGGCTGTTCTATCCTCTTCTACGAAACTAATATTGTATTGCGCAGATTAGAAATTTAAAAAAATCGAAGGCCATAAATAACCCTACCTCGGAATGTTGTCGAGGCTCCGGAACGTTCATCCAACTGAACTACTGCCACTTTTCCAAGTGAAGACCTCCGGCATGCTAGTGCTCGAGTCTACCTTTCTGTCATACCTGAGCGGCTTTCATCCTCTTACCCCCCGTCCCCTCTCCCACACCGTCATAAAAAAAACGAGGGCAAGAAAGCTTACCCCCATCCCCAGCACCATACCCCACCATGCCTCTCCTGTACCTTTCTCTAAATATTTTTTTATCCATTTCTCGGTCATCCTTATCTTAAAACATGCCACAAAACTGACCTTGAACTTGAGAATTTTCTAGTGGAACCGATGAGAGAGAATTTTTTTTATTATGGCGCCGTTGGATGATATGGTATTCAAATGGACGATTTTATGAACCATCTGTTTATGGCATGAAAAATAACCCAGAAAATAGTTATTTAAGGGATAAAAACAACTTGACAGCTTTTCTAAATCTATTCAGTTAGTCTATTTTTGGTAAAATTAATAATTTCTAAATTTCTATATGAATATGATAATGAGGCCTTCCAAATATTTCAGCAGTCTCATCATAATTTAAGCAGAGTAGATGCTCATTTATCAGGGATAAAAACATTGTTCATAGAGAGCCCATGTTATGAAATTGAATTTCAATAATAACTTACATCTGTAAAATGTATATTGTAACCATACTGTATAATTATGTAGTAGGACTTTGCTACTCTGCTGTCAAAAACATTTTTGTCATTGCTCTGACAAAGACTGCTATGTCCCAACCCGCTCTGTGTTGTAAAACAATATTTGCATAAAGCGCTGCTTACAGTACGACTGACTGATGTGAGTTTTTCTCATATTATACGTCAGTAAACGAGTAACGTTATGCTTTTGCAGTGGGTCCGTCCTACTGTTTATGCACCTCCTCCTACAAACTATGGAATATTATTGTTTGTAAAACTGTATACGTTCAGGAGTTCAGGCAGGGCAGCTGCCACTATTTAATTCTCTTCGTAACAAGTGACATAGAAGCTAGAAGAAAACTGTAGTTTAAGTTTAACTGTTATTTACAAATTTACACCTTTTTATTATATCAATACTATACGAACCCCTTATTAACTGCAGTATTTCATGTTATGTTCCACCACATCGATTGAATAGTCATTCCTTATAGGATGGTTTGGTGAAAACAGCTAATTAAAACTGTCCTCTAAAGAATAATATTATTATTGGTGCTCCATTTTCCACTTGGTCTTATTTATCCAAAAAGTAACCTGTATGTTCCACCTTTTAGATGAGTTCTGATTGACTACACAACATCCGGATGTAGGCTGATGGGTCGTTGCACGATGAAGAAACCCTAATTAGCCTACTTAGAGGTAGAAAAGAGCAAGGGGTCAGAGGTTGGATCTTGATCCCACCGCAGCGGTTGCTTACCTCCCTAGACACGACTTTGCTACAAGGTATGCAAATGGAACACGAAGACTTACTCAACTCTGAAATGGCCGCTATTTTAAAGAACACAATGGGAACAATACTGTTTCTCTCTCTCTCTCTCTCTCTCTCTCTCTCTCTCTCTCTCTCTCTCTCTCTCTCTCTCTCTCTCTCTCTCCACGTGTCTTGAAAAGTGGTTTTTGTGCGACACACTGAAAGGCAAGGTGCCCTTTAGAGGCAATACCATTCCTGTCGGAAGCACTGTGCGTGAGAATTATTCTGGCGTGGGCGACATCTCCTTTCGTGAATCTAAAACCAGATTTACAACAGATGCGGAATGATTTTAATATATTTTCTGACGAATGGTTTGAAAGGTTTTCACATTAGATATTTTTGGGCTTACCCAAATTGCCTCCCACATTTTGCGGAAGTGGCTATACAGTGAATCATGCTTACCCTACTTTAAAAAACGCACCGTGTCCCACGAAATTCGTGGAAAATATCGGCTGCTCGCGCCTCTTTGACGTGAATAGCTATCGATGTAAAACGTAATAATTAGGCATCATAAACCTGTCCTCGCAATTATTGGAGTCTAATAGGTTGTGGAGAATTAGTCTATATTCTCGCGTGGAAAATTGATCGTCGTCACTTCGTCATGAATCTTGTCCCTAGTCCAATAAAGCACCCGTGGCACGAATAGCTACTGGTTTAATTAGGACTTGGCCTCCATGAAAATTTTAGGAGCAATAAATTTTTGCCTGCGGTTGACAATTGCAAATTTATGAAGGTCTGTGATATGATTAAATACCGGCTGAGCGAAAATACTCTCATGTGAGATGGACATAATCTGAAAAATTCAGCTTTTATCTTTCGTAATTAATAGCAGCTTAAGAGGGTGTAACAAATTTATTTTAATTTATGACAAAAAATTGAGTGTGCTAAAGATCATGCTAAGCTACTGAGGATGCTGTTATCCTACTGGCAGATGAAGTTTAAGGAGTCTAATTAAGAACTAAAAGAGATCTCAATACTTGCGAGTAATTATCAGAGTTCGTCCTTATAAGAGGATTTCCATACTAGATAATACAACTCATTAGTAGAAGACCACGAGGTTGTGGAAAATAATGTTGCGTCGTTTAAGGTGTTTAATGAGCATGAATCAAGGGGGTAATCACTCGACTGAAAAGTGTACACTGGAGTACCAAATTCAAGGAGTATATGCCAAGGAGTAATAAAGAGTGAGGTATAGCTGAGGAGTACCAGGGAGTACCACTCGCAGGTGTACACCGGAGTACCGAAGTGATTACCCCCTTGGCATGAATTGATTGAATTTTTACAATGATAAATTATTCGATAAAATGTAGCTTTTCTATAGTATAATTTCACATCTAGCACAGCTCAATGCACCTAGAATATTCTCCAGAATATTCTCTCATAGATAGTAGGCCTAATCAGAAAGTACACGTGACCCTAATTATACCAAGCATGTCGGGAGCACAAAATTATGCCCGTCTGGAGGCTTAAGGGTCAAATAGAAATGGAAATGCCTCATTGCGTCAAAGGATTTTTAAAAAAATTGTAAAGGGCATGTCAGTGCAAATGAGTGGCTTCAGAGGATGGATTAACTCTTTAACATAGTCCATAGTGAATGGCCTTCCCTAGGGGCAAGCAAATTTCGAGCAAAGTAGACAATTAGTACATTCAAACATTGCTTTTCAATGATGGATATACTCGGATATACTACTGCACCTAATATCGTATTATTGTGAGATCGGGAACGGCCTACATCCAGCATTAGGGTTCCGCGCCTCGTCGTTCATTTCTCTATTTTTTATTTTTTATTTTGGTTTTAAAACCCTGTGATGGGCCATATTGGCCCTTTTGGGAGATCCTTTTTTATTTCAGGCTTTACATGGCTGGAACCTTTTTATGAATCGCCCTGATCCAAGGGCTGAAGGGCATGGTGACTGTGTAAAGTGCATGTGCAATGTCTTATCCCCACCCCACCCCCCACCACCCCAGTGTTTGTTGTAGTCTATACTGTATGTACTGTAATGTATGTGCGTTCCAGAAGCAGTGGAGAAGTCCTTATGCCAATTAGGTGTTGGGTAATTTTAGTGACGTAGTAGTTGTGCAGTGTTGCCTTTGTCGGTCAGTGCAATATAATTAATCACAACAGAGTGTGTCAGGTCTCATTAGTTTTAGTGCCCTACTCATGGGTGATTCATGAAGAGGCAATCGGATTCATTCCTGACAAAAGAATAATCTCTGTGCCTCTGTGTATGCCGCATGAGTAATGACTGATGCGGACGCTTGTCAGGTGCTGTATTGCAGGAAGTCGGTGAGACTATTTTCAAAAAACACAATTTGTTAATAAATGCCTTATTAATTAATCATGACAGAGAGTTGAATCAGACTCAATTTATTGCACATAAAAGTAGAGCAAGGGCGCCATTAGTCCATGTTTGTGCTGTGAATCTCTAGTTCAAGAAGAGGTCTTTGACTATGGCCTAGCAACTACTGACACTGTAGACATGAATTACATTAAATCTCCTAGCTTATGTATATTTGATTCTAATAATTATATTTAATTATTAGTCTTTTCGTCTACATACAAGTACCTATTACCACATTCCAAAAGTGAATACATCCCTTGGCATTAATTTTTTAAAAGTATTTGGCACAAAATTCAATATCATGTCGCATACCTACAGAAACCACCTTACAGACAAAAACCCCAAGTCGATCGAAACATTTTTCAAACTATGACCAGACGCTAGGGGTTTGTGCTGTGGTATTGGGAAAAAGACACGCACCATCATGTGGGTATGTTGATTTTTTGGAATCCAATAATAACTTACATACCGTATATATGAAATTCAATTCTGAATTCTAAGAAAGCAAAGCCCCACATACCAGGGTAGCTGTTGTCGAGGCTAAAAAAAAATAACTGACGTCAATGTGGCAAGTTATATGACGGTATAACGCTATATAATTGGTCCACTTTGTCCGATTGGGCGGTAACAAGGGACCTGATCCCTGGGTATTACGCGCACCCATGCATCCGTGCCGTTGTTTGGCCAATCGCTGTGTTAAAGAGAGGAAAATGAAGCCCCAGCTGCCAGCAAACTCGAAATCCACCTGCAATTTCAACTCTCTTCGCTTCTCAATTTGCCTTTCCACATCCGTTCGTGGTTTGTATCACGGGAGAGGAAAAAAAAAGGTGCATTATGCATTAGTCATGGTGCTGGATTCTAATCATTTACAGCATTCGATAGTGATCTTGCTGTCATTATTTATGCTGACAAGGCAGTAACTACTAAAAGATTTTACTATTAACATTTTGATAATAGTTGGGATCGCTTTGTGATAGGCCTAATGATAGTTCACCTAGGATATTTCTTTTTGATGACATTTTCACTCATAATACCATATGCACGCTTAGGTAAAATGGATGTCAGAATATTAGGATGATCTACGTTTTACTTTATCATCCAAATGCGACCGATTTCGACCAGTTTTTGCCAGAGGGGCTTTCAGGTTGAGAGATGGTTGGAGATGTAGAAAGATTAATAGCTTTACGAATGACTGCCTACAGATGTAGAGATTCATTTTCATGCTCGACTGCCATGTTCGTTTAAGTCACGGCTGGTCATATCTAATGTACTGCACCTCTCTGAAGAGTACAAAATTGCAATGATTACTCTCATTAAACCCCAATAAAATTGAAAAGCGCTACAGAAAATATTACAACACATCAATCTCGGCTTCTTCTTCTGCTTTTTAAAACGAGTGCTACACATATACAGTCAGGATTTTTAGGCACGAAAAAACCCACGAAATAGGCACGAAAAATCCTCAAATAGGCACAAAAGTTTACTTTTTCGGGCGTATGGATGAGAATGTTACAGAAAATTAAAAACTTAAATAATTTCTCATATATAAATCTGTTTAAAATGTTAAATGTTAAAATGTTAAAAACTTCTACAATATGAATTTAAATTGTTATCGTGTGACACGAAACGTACAAACTAGGCCATATTATGAACTAAGTTTGTTGTTGTTGTTGTTGTTGTTGTTGTTGTTGTTGTTGTTGTTGTTGTTGTTGTTGTTGTTGTTGGGGCTTTGTTCTATTTCTTGGTCCAAAATTCAATGTAGGAGTGATATTAATGAATGACATCTACAGGGTGGTTCAGAAATATATTTTTAAGAATCGTCTGGCTCTCAGAACGTCATAGGACCAACAAGTTTGCGTAATTACACTATACAGTACACGGTTATTATGGTTGCATCTGGTTGCATAATATTACCACGACAATGTAGCCTACTATGAGAAACTGCCAACGGTCCAGACTTTACAGGCACCCTGTACTCAAACTCAAGGCGTTTGTTTACATGAAAGATCACGCGGCAACCGCGTGACCTTGGCAAATTCGACTCAACTTGGCTCCCTCCCACTGGATAGTGGGGTTGTCATGGTAGTTTAGTCAACGTCCAAGAGATGGCAGGAGTATATTGAACCGAATTTTGACCGTCAAATTAATTCACTCTGCACATTTTAGCGCGGGAAATTCAAACATCCTCATGTACCGGTATCATTACGATAGGACTTTCGTAAGCATAACATAAATACTTCAGGCTTCATGGCCACATCATGAATTAGTGAGGAGTGTATGGCAGGGATTTTGTGGCTTTTACATTTGCATTATTGACAGTGAATAGGAATGAGTTCTACGTCCACAAAAGTAGACTTCAAAAGTAGACCTACGCAGGAACCTAAGCAGTAAAACAAACAAAAAAATCAGCTCATAGTAAGATATAATTATTAATTAAGAGTTCTCCATCAGAAGTGTAACAATTATTATTTAGGCCTACAGAGAGAATTAATTTTCACAAATTATTGCAAAGGCCACCAAGGAACTTTTTTTATCTCGAGATAATTACATTTACGACATAGTGCTTTGTCACAACTTGGGCATCTTGGGCAGAGGAACACAATGTAACTTATACCTTACAATAATATTGTAGCAGTTAGGAAATGACCAAAAAATGAAATGCTGAGCGTTTCTCTACCGCCTGAAATAATTGCTTTAAAATGAAAATGATTACATGTGCCCGAAATAAGTGTTTCAAAAATTGCGAGCACTTTGGAACAAGCTGTAAATAACTCTTGGAGTGAGGCACTACCAGAGGTAATGACCGAGACGCCGCCCCTCACGCATCACGCATCATGCTCGAATCCGCCACCCATTACAAAACTGACTTTTATACTTATGAAAACATGAAATACAGAACGATCGTGGCCGCCATTTGGCAGACATTGGTTTAGATATTGATCATTATATTTCTGCACATATTCTATTTGTCAAAAAAAATGTTTATCTGTATCCTGGAACTATGCACTCTCACCACCACTAATATTCTTTCATACCTAAGACTTCAACTTTGGCAAGTGCTGATAGATGCAACGACAACAACAGCAACAACAACAACAACAACAACAACAACAACAACAACAACAACAACAACAACAGCGTGTTACTCTCATTCATGATCACTCCTATCAATAATTGTATGGGTTACGTGTTTTATAATACTGATTGCAGCAACATGCAAATGCTTTTTTTTTGTCTCAGATTTAATTGCCAAATAGGATTTATGAACAGTTCGATGCACATGTAACATAACATTTTGGGTGTGTAAAATTGGTCCCTGTTGAAAAGAATGAGTGGAGTGCTAACATAAATGGCCCCTAATTGTGCCATAAATGGGATTAAAAGCTGCATGCAACGCTCCAAACAGTCATGCAATATGTCAACAATGCTACAAATAAAATAGACTCAGTATTTTCCTGCCGTTGTGTATATTTGCAGTTTGTTTAATTGCATCAGCTAAAGTTCATAATACATATGCGGAGTTAGGCTTTGACCGGTTTGGAGAAAATATTAGTGTCAATATTCTAAATTAGGGTATAGAGCAACCGAATTGGAAATGCCGATTCTTAATTAGCCACAGCCATTAATTGCAATTCTGTGGATGTGTTTAATCCATGTTGTAACCCAGCTGAGCGAGCACAAACCTATTACGCATACACCGCCTGTTGCCATGTCGATATGGCGACGCTTTATACACTAATCTTCCCCAGGGTATAGGGCCTACTCAACTAATTATTAAAGAAAGAGGCTTCCGAAAACTGCCTCAGAAATATCAGGAAGGTGTCTTAAATAAGTGACAAGGTCCAATAATGGATCCCACCTACTCATAATAATTTCATAAAGAAACTGGGAGTGTCAAAGCGTTTGGTTACGTTTTGCCATACAGAAGACTGTCAAAACATTTCTAACTATACCAAGGTGAGTTATAAAATTAGTAACATGAAGGGAAAAAAACACAATCCTTGGCCCTCCCAGATATATATAGCATTTCTATAGATCGGGTCACATGCACGAGAATGGGATTAGTAGAACTGCCAAATAGTTTTTTGTTTCTGGTTTTCCGTGTAAGCGAAGGTTAAGGTTACATGCGAAGGCAAGGTTCAGGTTTTCTTTTACGAAAGTAATGGCACACCTGACACCGACTTTCGCGTGTCAGGAAGAAAGTTACACTTTTCCTTTTACGTGTACGGAAAATAAAACGGAGCGAAATTATTCAAATCTGATTACGAGCACCGGTTTGACAAGAAAGTACCGTCGCTCACAGTTTTAATTTTTGGTAACATTTAAAGCAGCCAGAGCAAAAATTCTGTCGTTTAAGGTAGAACAGGCGAGATAAAGCAGGGGTTTTAATTAATTAATCTACTTGATTTTTGTCTACAAATATCAAATGCTTTAGGCGACGGATGAGAAAGTTCAAGGTCTAGGTCGGCGAAGAGGTAACACTATAATCAAGGGCAGGTTGCAGTTTAATTATTGAATTTATGCACTGGCACTTGAAGTGAAAAGTAGTCTAGAATTTCGGTGGTTCACTAGGGGCCAAATATATTTCCTGACATCCCATGTATAGGCCTATATATACAGGGTGTTTATTGTAACTCTGCAAAGACTTGCAGGGGTGATAGAGGGGACCAAGACAAACATTTTTGACATAGGAACCCATGTCCGGAAAC